>CAMRHE010001960.1:0-17485 GCA_947044405.1 Leptodactylus fallax | reverse complement strand
TGTCTGTCACCCCTCACCCTTACTCTCCACCCAGCTGTCAGTGATCACTGAGCAGACTGACCCCTCCAATGTCACTTGTCCTATCACTTATGGGCCCCTCTATAACTCAGGAGGGGCGGGGGGCCGGGGTCATGTTGTACCTTGCACTCGATGGACTCCACGTAGTAGGGGTTGTAGCCCTTCAGACACTTGTGGCAGTATTGCTTGAAGTAAACCTGGACAGAAGAGACATGAGGTGTGGGGTATATAAAGCATGGTGGACAGCCTACAAGCACCTCCCACCTGACTACTCATCACAAAAGTCACTATGGTTATAAGTTGCTTGTTATGAGCTCAGGGTCACCTACAGGCCCTATACTGATACATTGTAACAAAACCTAGCTAGGAATGGTTGGCTTGTAACCTCCAGAGCTAAAGGCTTCCATTCACTGACAGCAAGAAAAGGCCTGAAACATTTAACACTTTCCATCAGTATCATATTCTTGACTTTACAGGTGGAAAATGCACAGTGTGAACCCAGCCCGAGAAGTCGCATCAAAAACAGCATCAGCACTGTATGCAGCTTACACCTAATCTGCATTTAGCTCCGGTACATTCCCAGCACTGGTCACCTGTCAGACCATCAGTTCTGCTGTATCAGCACTAGAGGGCGCACACAGTCCTCCATATCTGTCAGACACTGCAGGCGTTAGGTTACCAGAGTGTGAATGGGACGGAAGTTATCTGGGGAGTCTCACCTTGTTGGTTCCAGATACGCACCACACGTACGCACTCTCCCACCGCACCTGGCAATCCCGGCAGTGGAAGAAGCCGTATTTCTGCTCCAAAAACTGGAAGACAAACCAGAGTCAGTGGCAGAACATTATATGTACTGTATACAGAATAGTGAGCGCAGCTCTGGAGTATAATACAGGATAAGTAATGTAATGTATGTACACAGTGACTGCACCAGCAGAATAGTGAGCGCAGCTCTGGAGTATAATACAGGATAAGTAATGTAATGTATGTACACAGTGACTGCACCAGCAGAATAGTGAGCGCAGCTCTGGAGTATAATACAGGATGTAACTCAGGATCAGTACAGGATAAGTAATGTAATGTATGTACACAGTGACTGCACCAGCAGAATAGTGAGTGCAGCTCTGGAGTATAATACAGGATAAGTAATGTAATGTATGTACACAGTGACTGTACCAGCAGAATAGTGAGCGCAGCTCTGGAGTATAATACAGGATGTAACTCAGGATCAGTACAGGATAAGTAATGTAATGTATGTACACAGTGACTGCACCAGCAGAATAGTGAGCGCAGCTCTGGAGTATAATACAGGATGTAACTCAGGATCAGTACAGGATAAGTAATGTAATGTATGTACACAGTGACTGCACCAGCAGAATAGTGAGCGCAGCTCTGGAGTATAATACAGGATAAGTAATGTAATGTATGTACACAGTGACTGTACCAGCAGAATAGTGAGCGCAGCTCTGGAGTATAATACAGGATGTAACTCAGGATCAGTACAGGATAAGTAATGTAATGTATGTACACAGTGACTGTACCAGCAGAATAGTGAGCGCAGCTCTGGAGTATAATACAGGATATAACACTGTACACTTTGAATACTATCTATTCTGCACTCCTCACCTGGAATGTGGGTCTTTTTGGCCTGGTGTCGCCCTCATCTTCTTCTAGGTCTTCCGGTTGCACTCCCACTTCTCTTTCCGTAGTATTTTGGGAAGGGGGCAATGTGAACAGCCTGCGGTCAGACAGTCTAGAGTATACAGCTATGGTGCGGGGGGAACCGGACCGGAGCAACAATGCCGAGTCCAGCATGCTGTCCTGGTATAGCAGAGCACAGTAAGGGCCACCCCTTGCGGCTCCTCAGTGTGCGGGGCCCCAGTGAGCACTGTACTGATACATCCACTCTGGGGTTCACCCTGAACTCCCACTTCTTTGGTGGGAAACCGACTCCGTCCAAAGTCTGGGCCCAGCTGACTGAGCAAGGCCTTCAGCTGAGCCCACCTGTAGCTATCCAGGCAATCAAATGGAAGGTTAGACTTCATGGGCCCCGGGGCCCCCTTATAGGGAGGCTTCCAGTAGGGCACCTTGGGCTTGTAGTAGGGGGGGCTGTTGATGGTAAGAAGGCCCATAGTTCAGGAAGGGCGGATACTGGGGATACATAACTCCAGCCATAATGAAAGATGAGTTTCCTGCCGTGAACAGGTGATGTAAGAGTCCCGGCCCTTATATCAGTCCATTATAGGAGGCGTGTTAGTATAATGACCGGCAGCCTTAACCCATTCACTGCCATGGAGCACACCTGAGGCTGCTGCAGAACGGCGACATCTCTCTAGGCCCACGACTAGAAGTCACAGCTGCGGCACCCTGGGGGTCCCAGTGCGGCTCCATTGACTGACATTAGTGAGGGAATCTCTGGTCACGCCATGGGAGACAGCTTTATATGCTCTGTCCATTTCGTCAACCACTCGGCCACCATTGAAATCCATTTACAGATTTGCATCATAGTGACGGCAATGGGTCAGTGGGTCGGGTCAAAACAAAAAAGACCAATGAAATTCATCCATTTTGTTAACGGCCTGCTAAAAACAGATGCCAAGCGGGGCACAAAGATGACCGGTCCTTACAATCGGTCATTAAATGAAGATCCGTGGGGTCCGAAATCTGTGGATCAGCAGTTTGCATCCACTGCATAGGCCGTGTGACATCACGTTCTGAACTGCAGTACCAAGTACAGCCACTATATAATGTACGGCGCTGTGCTAGGTAAGTAGTGAAGAGGCCGCAGCGCTCTCCCAATCAGTGCAGTCTCTTCAAACAACTGATCGAGTGGGTGCCTGGGTGTCAGACCCCTGCTGATCTAGTCTGGAAAACCCTTTTAAGGCTAAGGCCCCATGTAGCCGGCCACAGTGAAAAAGCGCTAAGGGAAAAACCACGGTGGAAACGCATTGTGGTTTTTCCCACAGCGCTTTTCACAGAAAGTCCGTAGTTGTGTGAATATAGCCTTATTGTATTGTTACATTGTTGCCTTTGTTACATTGTTAGTTTATTACATTGTTGCAGGTTATTACATTGTTAGTTTATTACATTGTTGTAGGTTATTACATTGTTAGTTTATTACATTGTTTCAGGTTATTACATTGTTTGTTACATTGTTTCAGGTTATTACATTGTTAGTTTATTACATTGTTGCAGGTTATTACATTGTTAGTTTATTACATTGTTGCAGGTTATTACATTGTTAGTTTGTTACATTGTTTCAGGTTATTACATTGTTAGTTTGTTACATTGTTTCAGGTTATTACATTGTTAGTTTATTACATTGTTGCAGGTTATTACATTGTTAGTTTATTACATTGTTGCAGGTTATTACATTGTTAGTTTATTACATTGTTGCAGGTTATTACATTGTTAGTTTGTTACATTGTTTCAGGTTATTACATTGTTAGTTTATTACATTGTTGCAGGTTATTACATTGTTAGTTTATTACATTGTTGCAGGTTATTACATTGTTAGTTTATTACATTGTTGCAGGTTATTACATTGTTAGTTTGTTACATTGTTGCAGGTTATTACATTGTTAGTTTGTTACATTGTTGCAGGTTATTACATTGTTAGTTTATTACATTGTTGCAGGTTATTACATTGTTAGTTTGTTACATTGTTTCAGGTTATTACATTGTTAGTTTATTACATTGTTGCAGGTTATTACATTGTTAGTTTGTTACATTGTTGCAGATTATTACATTGTTAGTTTGTTACATTGTTGCAGGTTATTACATTGTTAGTTTATTACATTGTTGCAGGTTATTACATTGTTAGTTTGTTACATTGTTTCAGGTTATTACATTGTTAGTTTATTACATTGTTGCAGGTTATTACATTGTTAGTTTGTTACATTGTTGCAGGTTATTACATCTCGGCAGCAGTTATGGCTGTTACTTGGGTGGGTGACAATGACTTAGGGCTGGGGTCTGCCCCTGGGTATTCAGTCTCCGGGTGTGCTGAGGGTCTCTGCGGGGACTGGCAGGGGGAGGAGGGAGGAGCAGGAATCAGTATTGTGAATGACAATACAGGTTTGGTCAGGTCCTGTTGTCATGGTGATAAAGTGATGACATAGCAGTGGGCGGGGCTCAGCACACCTGCCCTCAGGTGAGAGGGTTTCTGAGAAGTAAGTGCAGCCAGTCTCAGACTCTCTCACAAACTGCTAGGCTGTCTCTATCTACCCCAGGCACATGAAACTGCCCCCCGAGCACTGGAGTGAGGGGCTGCAGAAGGGAGACATGCCACCCAATGAGACCGCAGGAGGGGGGAGAGACCGCAGCAAATACACAGGTGAGAGGGAGACAGACAGGGAGAGAGACAGCGGGGGGACCGAGGTGTCAGAGAGAGAGACAGCGGGGGACCGAGGTGTCAGAGAGAGAGACAGCGGGGGGACCGAGGTGTCAGAGAGAGAGAGAGAACAGCGGGGGGACCGAGGTGTCAGAGAGAGAGAGAGACAGCGGGGGACCGAGGTGTGAGAGAGAGAGACAGCGGGGGGACTGAGGTGTCAGAGAGAGAGACAGCGGGGGACCGAGGTGTCAGAGAGAGAGAGACAGCGGGGGACCGAGGTGTCAGAGAGAGAGAGAGACAGCGGGGGACCGAGGTGTGAGAGAGAGAGACAGCGGGGGGACTGAGGTGTCAGAGAGAGAGACAGCGGGGGACTGAGGTGTCAGAGAGAGAGACAGCGGGGGACTGAGGTGTCAGAGAGAGAGACAGCGGGGGACTGAGGTGTCAGAGAGAGAGACAGCGGGGGACTGAGGTGTCAGAGAGAGAGACAGCGGGGGACTGAGGTGTCAGAGAGAGAGAGACAGCGGGGGACTGAGGTGTCAGAGAGAGAGACAGCGGGGGACCGAGGTGTCAGAGAGAGAGACTGCGGGGGACTGAGGTGTCAGAGAGAGAGAGAGAGAGACAGCGGGGGGACCGAGGTGTCAGAGAGAGAGAGAGAGACAGCGGGGGACCGAGGTGTCAGAGAGAGAGAGAGACAGCGGGGGACCGAGGTGTCAGAGAGAGAGAGAGACAGCGTGGGACCGAGGTGTCAGAGAGAGAGAGAGACAGCGGGGGACCGAGGTGTCAGAGAGAGAGAGAGACAGCGGGGGACCGAGGTGTCAGAGAGAGAGAGAGCAGCGGGGGACCGAGGTGTCAGAGAGAGAGAGACAGCGGGGGGACCGAGGTGTCAGAGAGAGAGAGAGAGAGCAGCGGGGGACCGAGGTGTCAGAGAGAGAGAGAGAGACAGCGGGGGGACCGAGGTGTCAGAGAGAGAGAGAGACAGCGGGGGGACCGAGGTGTCAGAGAGAGAGAGAGACAGCGGGGGGACCGAGGTGTCAGAGAGAGAGAGAGACAGCGGGGGACCGAGGTGTCAGAGAGAGAGAGAGACAGCGGGGGACCGAGGTGTCAGAGAGAGAGAGAGACAGCGGGGGGACCGAGGTGTCAGAGAGAGAGAGAGACAGCGGGGGGACCGAGGTGTCAGAGAGAGAGAGAGACAGCGGGGGACCGAGGTGTCAGAGAGAGAGAGACAGCGGGGGGACCGAGGTGTCAGAGAGAGAGAGAGACAGCGGGGGACCGAGGTGTCAGAGAGAGAGAGAGACAGCGGGGGACCGAGGTGTCAGAGAGAGAGACAGCGGGGGACCGAGGTGTCAGAGAGAGAGACAGCGGGGGACCGAGGTGTCAGAGAGAGAGACTGCGGGGGGACTGAGGTGTCAGAGAGAGAGACAGCGGGGGGACCGAGGTGTCAGAGAGAGAGACAGCGGGGGACCGAGGTGTCAGAGAGAGAGAGAGACAGCGGGGGACCGAGGTGTCAGAGAGAGAGAGAGACAGCGGGGGGACCGAGGTGTCAGAGAGAGAGAGAGAGAGCAGCGGGGGACCGAGGTGTCAGAGAGAGAGACTGCGGGGGGACTGAGGTGTCAGAGAGAGAGACTGCGGGGGACTGAGGTGTCAGAGAGAGAGACAGCGGGGGACCGAGGTGTCAGAGAGAGAGAGACAGCGGGGGGACTGAGGTGTCAGAGAGAGAGAGAGACAGCGGGGGGACCGAGGTGTCAGAGAGAGAGAGAGACAGCGGGGGACCGAGGTGTCAGAGAGAGAGAGAGACAGCGGGGGACCGAGGTGTCAGAGAGAGAGAGAGACAGCGGGGGACCGAGGTGTCAGAGAGAGAGAGAGACAGCGGGGGACCGAGGTGTCAGAGAGAGAGAGAGAGAGCGGGGGACCGAGGTGTCAGAGAGAGAGAGAGAGAGAACAGCGGGGGACCGAGGTGTGCAGAGAGAGAGAGAGAGAGACAGCGGGGGGACCGAGGTGTCAGAGAGAGAGAGAGAGAGAACAGCGGGGGACCGAGGTGTCAGAGAGAGAGAGAGAGAGACAGCGGGGGGACCGAGGTGTCAGAGAGAGAGAGAGAGCGGGGGACCGAGGTGTCAGAGAGAGAGAGACAGCGGGGGGACCGAGGTGTCAGAGAGAGAGAGAGAGACAGCGGGGGACCGAGGTGTCAGAGAGAGAGAGAGACAGCGGGGGGACCGAGGTGTCAGAGAGAGAGAGAGACAGCGGGGGGACCGAGGTGTCAGAGAGAGAGAGAGCAGCGGGGGACCGAGGTGTCAGAGAGAGAGACAGCGGGGGACCGAGGTGTCAGAGAGAGAGAGACAGCGGGGGACCGAGGTGTCAGAGAGAGAGAGACAGCGGGGGGACCGAGGTGTCAGAGAGAGAGACAGCGGGGGACCGAGGTGTCAGAGAGAGAGAGACAGCGGGGGGACCGAGGTGTCAGAGAGAGAGAGAGACAGCGGGGGGACCGAGGTGTCAGAGAGAGAGAGAGAGACAGCGGGGGACCGAGGTGTCAGAGAGAGAGAGAGAGACAGCGGGGGACCGAGGTGTCAGAGAGAGAGACAGCGGGGGACCGAGGTGTCAGAGAGAGAGAGAGACAGCGGGGGACCGAGGTGTCAGAGAGAGAGAGAGACAGCGGGGGACCGAGGTGTCAGAGAGAGAGAGAGAGACAGCGGGGGGACCGAGGTGTCAGAGAGAGAGAGAGAGACAGCGGGGGACCGAGGTGTCAGAGAGAGAGAGAGAGACAGCGGGGGACCGAGGTGTCAGAGAGAGAGAGAGAGACAGCGGGGGACCGAGGTGTCAGAGAGAGAGACTGCGGGGGGACCGAGGTGTCAGAGAGAGAGAGAGACAGCGGGGGACCGAGGTGTCAGAGAGAGAGACTGCGGGGGACCGAGGTGTCAGAGAGAGAGACTGCGGGGGGACCGAGGTGTCAGAGAAAGAGACTGCGGGGGGACCGAGGTGTCAGAGAGAGAGACAGCGGGGGACCGAGGTGTCAGAGAGAGAGAGAGACAGCGGGGGACCGAGGTGTCAGAGAGAGAGAGAGACAGCGGGGGACCGAGGTGTCAGAGAGAGAGAGAGACAGCGGGGGGACCGAGGTGTCAGAGAGAGAGAGAGACAGCGGGGGGACCGAGGTGTCAGAGAGAGAGAGAGAGAGAGAGCTGCGGGGGGACCGAGGTGTCAGAGAGAGAGAGACTGCGGGGGGGACCGAGGTGTCAGAGAGAGAGACTGCGGGGGACCGAGGTGTCAGAGAGAGAGACTGCGGGGGACCGAGGTGTCAGAGAAAGAGACTGCGGGGGACCGAGGTGTCAGAGAGAGAGAGAGACTGCGGGGGACCGAGGTGTCAGAGAGAGAGAGAGAGACGGGGGACCGAGGTGTCAGAGAGAGAGAGAGACAGCGGGGGACCGAGGTGTCAGAGAGAGAGAGAGAGAGAGACTGCGGGGGACCGAGGTGTCAGAGAGAGAGAGAGAGAGACAGCGGGGGACCGAGGTGTCAGAGAGAGAGACTGCGGGGGACCGAGGTGTCAGAGAAAGAGACTGCGGGGGACCGAGGTGTCAGAGGGAAACGCTATAATCTGATATACTGTAATGCTGTAGTCGGTTCCTGGTGACTTCTTCTTCCTCCCTGTCCTCTATAAATAACCATATACAGAGGTCGGTGACATCACTAGGAGAGACACCCTGCCTGCCAGATAGCTGCCCCATAGGCTATAACTGTGTGTCCGATCTGTCATGGGCAGGTCCTAGATTTACAGCTACATAGTATCCTATCGTGTTGTCATGAGTCTGTGGGGCGGAGCTTACTGAGTGATCCCTTTAAAGGGGGATGATTGGCATTGTAGTATCCGGGGTCATATCCCGCTAATAATATCTCCAGCAGTGTAATTTATATGTGAGCCATAACTGTGATACAACCAGGATTAGATACGTCACTGTCACAGTATTCATAGGATTGTGATTTATTTACATGTTAAGTTATTAAGTTACATAAATAACTGCAATTATACATCACATGTGACCTTCATCAACAGTTGTCATCAATCAATCACCATCATAATCATCATCCTGCTGAGTGTTCATTTACAGGGCCAGTAATCCCGCAATTTGTAACTACCTCTTCCTAGCTTGAAATACAGATAGTAATAGATTGTATTCCCCTGTCCTACAGTCGGCCTCGCCTCTCCTGATATGGCTGATAACAGATAGTAATAGATTGTATTCCCCTGTCCTACAGTCGGCCTCTCCCCTCCTGACATGGCTGATAACAGATAGTAATAGATTGTATTCCCCTGTCCTACAGTCGGCCTCTCCCCTCCTGACGTGGCTGATAACAGATAGTAATAGATTGTATTCCCCTGTCCTACAGTCGGCCTCTCCCCCTCCTGACATGGCTGATAACAGATAGTAATAGATTGTATTCCCCTGTCCTACAGTCGGCCTCTCCCCTCCTGACATGGCTGATAACAGATAGTAATAGATTGTATTCCCCTGTCCTACAGTCGGCCTCTCCTGATATGGCTGATAACAGATAGTAATAGATTGTAGTCCCCTGTCCTACAGTCGGCCTCTCCCCTCCTGACGTGGCTGATAACAGATAGTAATAGATTGTAGTCCCCTGTCCTACAGTCGGCCTCTCCCCTCCTGACATGGCTGATAACAGATAGTAATAGATTGTAGTCACCTGTCCTACAGTCGGCCTCTCCCCTCCTGACACGGCTGATAACAGATAGTAATAGATTGTATTCCCCTGTCCTACAGTCGGCCTCTCCCCTCCTGACGTGGCTGATAACAGATAGTAATAGATTGTATTCCCCTGTCCTACAGTCGGCCTCTCCTCTCCTGACGTGGCTGATAACAGATAGTAATAGATTGTATTCCCCTGTCCTACAGTCGGCCTCTCCCCTCCTGACACGGCTGATAACAGATAGTAATAGATTGTATTCCCCTGTCCTACAGTCGGCCTCTCCCCTCCTGACGTGGCTGATAACAGATAGTAATAGATTGTATTCCCCTGTCCTACAGTCGGCCTCTCCCCTCCTGACATGGCTGATAACAGATAGTAATAGATTGTATTCCCCTGTCCTACATTCGGCCTCTCCTGACATGGCTGATAACAGATAGTAATAGATTGTATTCCCCTGTCCTACAGTCGGCCTCTCCCCTCCTGACGTGGCTGATAACAGATAGTAATAGATTGTATTCCCCTGTCCTACAGTCGGCCTCTCCTCTCCTGACATGGCTGATAACAGATAGTAATAGATTGTATTCCCCTGTCCTACAGTCGGCCTCTCCTCTCCTGACATGGCTGATAACAGATAGTAATAGATTGTATTCCCCTGTCCTACAGTTGGCCTCTCCCCTCCTGACATGGCTGATAACAGATAGTAATAGATTGTATTCCCCTGTCCTACAGTCGGCCTCTCCCCTCCTGACATGGCTGATAACAGATAGTAATAGATTGTATTCCCCTGTCCTACATTCGGCCTCTCCTGACATGGCTGATAACAGATAGTAATAGATTGTATTCCCCTGTCCTACAGTCGGCCTCTCCTGTCCTGACATGGCTGATAACAGATAGTAATAGATTGTAGTCCCCTGTCCTACAGTCGGCCTCTCCCCTCCTGACATGGCTGATAACAGATAGTAATAGATTGTATTCCCCTGTCCTACAGTCGGCCTCTCCCCTCCTGACATGGCTGATAACAGATAGTAATAGATTGTATTCCCCTGTCCTACAGTCGGCCTCTCCCCTCCTGACATGGCTGATAACAGATAGTAATAGATTGTATTCCCCTGTCCTACAGTCGGCCTCTCCCCTCCTGACATGGCTGATAACAGATAGTAATAGATTGTATTCCCCTGTCCTACAGTCGGCCTCTCCTCTCCTGACATGGCTGATAACAGATAGTAATAGATTGTATTCCCCTGTCCTACAGTCGGCCTCTCCTCTCCTGACGTGGCTGATAACAGATAGTAATAGATTGTATTCCCCTGTCCTACAGTCGGCCTCTCCCCTCCTGACATGGCTGATAACAGATAGTAATAGATTGTATTCCCCTGTCCTACAGTCGGCCTCTCCCCTCCTGACATGGCTGATAACAGATAGTAATAGATTGTAGTCACCTGTCCTACAGTCAGCCTCTCCTCTCCTGACATGGCTGATAACAGATAGTAATAGATTGTATTCCCCTGTCCTACAGTCGGCCTCTCCCCTCCTGACACGGCTGATAACAGATAGTAATAGATTGTATTCCCCTGTCCTACAGTCGGCCTCTCCCCTCCTGACACGGCTGATAACAGATAGTAATAGATTGTATTCTCCTGTCCTACAGTCGGCCTCTCCTCTCCTGACATGGCTGATAACAGATAGTAATAGATTTTAGTCCCCTGTCCTACAGTCGGCCTCTCCCCTCCTGACATGGCTGATAACAGATAGTAATAGATTGTATTCCCCTGTCCTACAGTCGGCCTCTCCCCTCCTGACGTGGCTGATAACAGATAGTAATAGATTGTATTCCCCTGTCCTACAGTCGGCCTCTCCTCTCCTGACATGGCTGATAACAGATAGTAATAGATTGTATTCCCCTGTCCTACAGTCGGCCTCTCCTCTCCTGACATGGCTGATAACAGATAGTAATAGATTTTAGTCCCCTGTCCTACAGTCGGCCTCTCCTCTCCTGACATGGCTGATAACAGATAGTAATAGATTGTATTCCCCTGTCATGGCTGATAACAGATAGTAATAGATTGTATTCCCCTGTCCTACAGTCGGCCTCTCCTCTCCTGACATGGCTGATAACAGATAGTAATAGATTGTATTCCCCTGTCCTACAGTCGGCCTCTCCCCTCCTGACATGGCTGATAACAGATAGTAATAGATTGTATTCCCCTGTCCTACAGTCGGCCTTTCCCTCCTGACGTGGCTGATAACAGATAGTAATAGATTGTATTCCCCTGTCCTACAGTCGGCCTCTCCCCTCCTGACATGGCTGATAACAGATAGTAATAGATTGTATTCCCCTGTCCTACAGTCGGCCTCTCCCCCCTGACATGGCTGATAACAGATAGTAATAGATTGTATTCCCCTGTCCTACAGTCGGCCTCTCCCCTCCTGACATGGCTGATAACAGATAGTAATAGATTGTATTCCCCTGTCCTACAGTCGGCCTCTCCCCTCCTGACATGGCTGATAACAGATAGTAATAGATTGTATTCCCCTGTCCTACAGTCGGCCTCTCCTCTCCTGACATGGCTGATAACAGATAGTAATAGATTGTATTCCCCTGTCCTACAGTCGGCCTCTCCTCTCCTGACATGGCTGATAACAGATAGTAATAGATTGTATTCCCCTGTCCTAAAGTCGGCCTCTCCCCTCCTGACATGGCTGATAACAGATAGTAATAGATTGTATTCCCCTGTCCTACAGTCGGCCTCTCCTCTCCTGACATGGCTGATAACAGATAGTAATAGATTGTATTCCCCTGTCCTACAGTCGGCCTCTCCTCTCCTGACATGGCTGATAACAGATAGTAATAGATTGTATTCCCATATCCTACAGTCGGCCTCTCCCCTCCTGACATGGCTGATAACAGATAGTAATAGATTGTATTCCCCTGTCCTACAGTCGGCCTCTCCCCTCCTGACATGGCAGATAACAGATAGTAATAGATTGTATTCCCCTGTCCTACAGTCGGCCTCTCCCCTCCTGACATGGCTGATAACAGATAGTAATAGATTGTATTCCCCTGTCCTACAGTCGGCCTCTCCTCTCCTGACATGGCTGATAACAGATAGTAATAGATTGTATTCCCCTGTCCTACAGTCGGCCTTTCCCTCCTGACGTGGCTGATAACAGATAGTAATAGATTGTATTCCCCTGTCCTACAGTCGGCCTCTCCTCTCCTGACGTGGCTGATAACAGATAGTAATAGATTGTATTCCCCTGTCCTACAGTCGGCCTTTCCCTCCTGACGTGGCTGATAACAGATAGTAATAGATTGTATTCCCCTGTCCTACAGTCGGCCTCTCCCCTCCTGACATGACTGATAACAGATAGTAATAGATTGTATTCCCCTGTCCTACAGTCGGCCTCTCCCCTCCTGACGTGGTTGATAACAGATAGTAATAGATTGTATTCCCCTGTCCTACAGTCGGCCTCTCCTCTCCTGACGTGGCTGATAACAGATAGTAATAGATTGTATTCGCCTGTCCTACAGTCGGCCTCTCCCCTCCTGACGTGGCTGATAACAGATAGTAATAGATTGTATTCGCCTGTCCTACAGTCGGCCTCTCCCCTCCTGACATGGCTGATAACAGATAGTAATAGATTGTATTCCCCTGTCCTACAGTCGGCCTCTCCCCTCCTGACATGGCTGATAACAGATAGTAATAGATTGTATTCCCCTGTCCTACAGTCGGCCTCTCCCCTCCTGACATGGCTGATAACAGATAGTAACAGATTGTATTCCCCTGTCCTACAGTCGGCCTCTCCTCTCCTGACATGGCTGATAACAGATAGTAATAGATTGTATTCCCCTGTCCTACAGTCAGCCTCTCCTCTCCTGACATGGCTGATAACAGATAGTAATAGATTGTATTCCCCTGTCCTACAGTCGGCCTCTCCTGACATGGCTGATAACAGATAGTAATAGATTGTATTCCCCTGTCCTACAGTCGGCCTCTCCCCCCCTGACATGGCTGATAACAGATAGTAATAGATTGTATTCCCCTGTCCTACAGTCGGCCTCTCCTCTCCTGACATGGCTGATAACAGATAGTAATAGATTGTATTCCCCTGTCCTACAGTCGGCCTCTCCTCTCCTGACATGGCTGATAACAGATGTAATAGATTGTATTCCCCTGTCCTACAGTCGGCCTCTCCCCTCCTGACATGGCTGATTACAGCTAGTAATAGATTGTATTCCCCTGTCCTACAGTCGGCCTCTCCTCTCCTGACGTGGCAGATAACAGATAGTAATAGATTGTATTCCCCTGTCCTACAGTCGGCCTCTCCCCTCCTGACATGGCAGATAACAGATAGTAATAGATTGTATTCCCCTGTCCTACAGTCGGCCTCTCCCCTCCTGACATGGCTGATAACAGATGTAATAGATTGTATTCCCCTGTCCTACAGTCGGCCTCTCCTCTCCTGACATGGCTGATAACAGATGTAATAGATTGTATTCCCCTGTCCTACAGTCGGCCTCTCCTCTCCTGACGTGGCAGATAACAGATAGTAATAGATTGTATTCCCCTGTCCTACAGTCGGCCTCTCCTCTCCTGACGTGGCTGATAACAGATAGTAATAGATTGCATTCCCCTGTCCTACAGTCGGCCTCTCCTCTCCTGACACGGCTGATAACAGATAGTAATAGATTGTATTCCGCTGTCCTACAGCGGCCTCCCCCCCCCCCACCAAGAAAAAAAAAAAAAAAAATAAATAATAATAATCACCCCCCCAAACGCCCGCCCCCCCCCTCACAAAAAAAGGAAAAAAAAAAAAAAAAAAATTTTTAACCCCCCCCCCAACCGCCCCCCCCCCCCTCCTGACATGGCTGATAACAGATAGTAATAGATTGTATTCCCCTGTCCTACAGTCGGCCTCTCCCCTCCTGACGTGGCTGATAACAGATAGTAATAGATTGTATTCCCCTGTCCTACAGTCGGCCTCTCCCCTCCTGACATGGCTGATAACAGATAGTAATAGATTGTAGTCACCTGTCCTACAGTCGGCCTCTCCTCTCCTGACATGGCTGATAACAGATAGTAATAGATTGTAGTCACCTGTCCTACAGTCGGCCTCTCCTCTCCTGACAAGGCTGATAACAGATAGTAATAGATTGTAGTCACCTGTCCTACAGTCGGCCTCTCCTCTCCTGACATGGCTGATAACAGATAGTAATAGATTGTATTCTCCTGTCCTACAGTTGGCCTCTCCCCTCCTGACGTGGCTGATAACAGATAGTAATAGATTGTATTCTCCTGTCCTACAGTCGGCCTCTCCCCTCCTGACATGGCTGATAACAGATAGTAATAGACTGTAAGGTCAGACTGCAGGCCATGTGACTAATGGAGCAGTTCTTGTATCTCCATGGAGGGCGCTGTTCTTGTTATTGGGCCTCATGCACTGATGATGATGGATCTTTCAGTGACTTCTTCTGTCTCAGACTTCAGCACATGGAGGAAATGCTGACTTTTCCATCTCTTCTGTATCTGGTTCTCAGTAGACGTTTAACCCCTTCATCTTTCCTGGTAGTTACCTGTCTATACCAACCATCCATCCATCCATTATTCCATCTACTGTATCCATCACTTCCTTCCTCCTGTACATCAATCCTTATCCTCACCCCCAATCTCTTCTGTGGTCCGGTGGGCTCCTCCTTGTACCTCTTTTTGGTCAACAAATAGAACATTTCCAATGATCATATACATTATAAAACCTACGACTTCCTCGCTAAAAGAAGCTCATGGTCATGTACGCTCCAGACCAGAAAGACGCGAATTTCCACATACCTGCAGTTTCTCAGATTCTCCGTTACATCAGCCTTGGAACAATGTAGAAATTACATCGGTATTTGACATATATATTTGTATTTTTTTAATCATTTTTGGTAGGCCAATAACCCCTGTAGACCTATAGACCTGGCCAGAACAAATCCTCTTGTCTTGAATTTAGATCCTAGGTAAGACTCTTCCTGTGATCATAGAAGGTGTGATAGGAGTGACCTCTTTAATACCACGACCACCTGTAAGATTCCGGAACACTGACCATACACGTTACATGGCTGAACACTCAATCGACAGCTATTCCTCCCAACCATCTCTTACACACATACACCTGACTCAGCTGAGCATGCCTGTCTTCTTAATACAGAAATTGAAGTAAGCCACTGCCAGACTCCTCCATCTCCTCCAGATTTCTGTGGTTGTAGCTCATCTCCTCTGAGATGGAATCCAGCTGCCCAATCTTCTGTGTCTGACATCTGCCGGCAGGGGAGAGTTGGGACACAAACATACATTTGATAGTTGACTAGTCCTGGTGAAATCATCAGGTCTAGGCGATGTTAGTCTGTGTATGGCCCCCTTAAGAACCTGTATTCAAGTGGTTTTATTCAAGGACAGTCCAAGAAGTAAAACACTTTGACCTGATGGACTTGAAATCTAAAGGAGGACACCCTGAGGCACCACATAGTCTATTCCCATAGTTACAGATGCCCGTCATCTAGGACTGAGGGTCGTCTTGTCACGTGAGATATGTAAAAAATAAATAAATAAAAAAAATTTCCTCCAGATGTAGATGCTTTGTCTCAAGGTCCAGCCGCTAATATCCCAGACTCTCCAGAATCCTCTGACTACAAACCTCATTGTGATTATTCCCTTCTGGTCCAAGAGTAGTTGGTTCCATTCCTGAGGAGTCTAGTCCTGGGTGATCTAATGTTCCTGCCGTCCACACCTGCTCTTCTGTCCCACAGTTCCATCTTCTCCCTAAGCAGACCTATCTGATAAACTATCCCTCTCCACTCTACTTTTCCAAAATAGGATGAAAGCGACCTTAATGATGGGGCTGTACAGTCATGGCCAAAAGTTTTGAGAATGACACAAATATTCTATTGTCACATGATCTGCTGCCCTCTGGTTTTTATGTGTGTTTGTCAGATGTTTTTATCACATACAGAAATAGAATTGCATTCATATTATGAGTAACAGAAGCTTATATTGACAGTTAGAATGAGTTAATGCAGCAAGTCAATATTTGTAGTGTTGACCCTTCTTCTTCAGGACCTCTGCAATTCTCCCTGGCATGCTCTCAATCAACTTCTGGACCAAATCCTGACTGATAGCAGTCCATTCTTGCAGAATCAATGCTTTCATTTTGTCTGAATTTGTTGGTTTTTGTTTGTCCACCCGTCTCTTGATGATTGACCACAAGTTCTCAATGGGATTAAGATCTGGGGAGTTTCCAGGCCATGGACCCAAAATCTCTATGTTTTGTTCCCTGAGCCATTTAGTTATCACCTTTGCTTTATGGCAAGGTGCTCCATCATGCTGGAAAAGGCATTGTTGAGCGCCAAACTGCTCTTGGACGGTTGGGAGAAGTTGCTCTTGGAGGACATTCTGGTACCATTCTTTATTCATGGCTGTGTTTTTAGGCAAGACTGTGAGAGAGCCGATTCCCTTGGCTGAGAAGCAACCCCACACTGAATGGTTTCAGGATGCTTTACAGTTGGCATGAGACAAGACTGGTGGTAGCGCTCACCTCTTCTTCTCCGAATAAGCTGTTTTCCAGATGTTCCAAACAATCGAAAAGGGGATTCATCAGAGAAAATGACTTTCCCCCAGTCCTCAGCAGTCCACTCCCTGTACCTTTTGCAGAATATCAGTCTGTCCCTGATGTTTTTTCTGGAGAGAAGTGGCTTCTTTGCTGCCCTCCTTGAGACCAGGCCTTGCTCCAAGAGTCTCCGCCTCACAGTGCGTGCAGATGCACTCACACCTGCCTGCTGCCATTCCTCAGCAAGCTCTGCACTGCTGGTAGCCCCATCCCGCAGCCCCAACCCCCTTTAAAAAGGGGCCCCCCGCCCCCCCGCCCTTCCTTGGGCCCCCGGGGCCTTTTTGGCACCAATGGAACCTCTCTCCTTGAAGTTCTTGATGATGCGATAGATTGTTGACTGAGGTGCAATCTTTCTAGCTGCAATACTCTTCCCAGTTAGGCCATTTTTGTGCAGTGCAATGATGACTGCACGTGTTTCTTTAGAGATAACCATGGTTAACAGAAGAGAAACAATGATGGCAAGCACCAGCCTCCTTTTAAAGTGTCCAGTGGTGTCATTCTTACTTAATCATGACAGATTGATCTCCAGCCCTGTCCTCATCAACACCCACACCTGTGTTAATGGAGCAATCACTGAAACGATGTTAGGTGGTCCTTTTAAGGCAGGGCTGCAATGATGTTGAAATGTGTTTTGGGGGATAAAGTTCATTTTCTAGGCAAATATTGACTTTGCAAGTAATTGCTGTTAAGCTGATCACTCTTTATAACATTCTGGAGTATATGCAAATTGCCATTAGAAAAACTGAAGCAGTAGACTTTGTAAAAATTAATATTTGTATCATTCTCAAAACTTTTGGC
>CAMRHE010001958.1:0-17548 GCA_947044405.1 Leptodactylus fallax | reverse complement strand
CAGGAATATTCCAAGGTGAGAGGCATTACATTGATAGCAGACAGACAGATAGGGCGTAGCAGGGGGGGGGGGGGGATTTAACAGGCAGAGAGATATTTTCAGTTCTCTGTGTGTAATGATCTCCGCTTAGGTCGGTGTTGGTTGTACAGCCTAACCGCGGTGGGGAGGAAAGACTTCCGATAGCGCTCCTTCTCACACCTAGGGTGGAGCAGTCGGTCACTGACAGTACTGCTCAGCGCGATCACAGTCTCATGCATGGGATGGGACTTCTTCTTCTGCATGGAGCTCACCACGGACAGTATCCTTCTGTCACCCACCACCTGCACTGGGTCCAGTGGGCTCCCCAGGACAGAGCTGGCCCTTCTAATCAGCTTGTCAAGTTTATTTCTGTCCCTGGTTGATATACTGCTCCCCCAGCAGGCCACTCCAAAGAAGATGGCTGATGCCACTACCGAGTTGAAGAAAGTTCTAAGAAGTGCCCCCCGGATTCCAAAGGCTCTCAGCTTCCTAAGCAGGTAGAGCCTGCTGTGGCCCTTCCTGTACAGGGCCTCCATATGATCTGCCCAGTCCAGCTTATTATTAAGGAGCAAACCCAGGTACTTATAGGTGTTCACAATCTCGATGCCCGTCCCCAGGATGTCCACTGGTTTAGGAGGGCTTCTGCCTTTGCGGAAGTCCACCACCATCTCCCTTGGTCTTCCCCGCGTTAATCTTCAGGTGGTTCCGGTGGCACCAGTCCACAAAATCCCGGTTCAGTTCTCTGTACTCCCTGTCATCATCATCTGTGATGAGACCCACTATTGCAGAGTCGTCAGAATACTTCTGTAGGTAGCAGCTGGATGAGTTGCACCTAAAATCTGCAGTGTACAGTGTGAAGAGGAAAGGGGCGAGAACCGTACCCTGAGGTGCCCCCGTATTACAGATCACTGTACCTGACACACAGTCTCGGGCTCTCACGTACTGAGGTCGATTTGTGAGGTAGTCTAGGATCCAGTTGGAGAGGTGGTGGTCCACTCCCAGCAAGGCCCAGCTTGTCCCTCAATAACCTGGGCTGTATGGTGTTAAAAGCACTGGAGAAGTCAAAGAACATTATTCTCACTGTGTTCCCTGGTTTCTCCAGGTGAGACAGAGCCCTGTGCAGAAGATGGATGATGGCATCATCTACCCCAATGCCCGGCCGATAAGCAAACTGGAGTGGGTCCATAGCGGGGCTCACTAGAGGGCGGAGATGTGTGAGAACCAATCTCTCCAAGATCTTCATCAGGTGGGATGTCAGTGCTACAGGTCTGTAGTCGTTGAGGTCCATAGGGTGGGGTTTCTTTGGAACTGGTACCACACAAGAAGATTTCCATAATTCAGGGACTATTTCCTGCCTCAGGCTCATATTATACATATATGTAATTATACCACACAGCTGGTCCCCACAAGTCTTAATTAGCCTTGCACTGATGTCATCTGGCCCTCCGGCTTTCCTCGCCTTGATCTTTTTCATCTCCTTCCTCACCTGGGCCCGTGTGAAGGTCAGACTGTGGCCAGATAAAGATGGATTTCTGGATTTACTGGTCTGTTGGGAAGTGGCCGCATGGGGAGAAGTCATTGTGGTGGGGGGAGCTGAAGGACATACTGGGGTGGGAGGAGCTGGTGTGTGATCAAATCTGTTGAAGAATAGGTTTAGTTCATTAAGCCAGTTAACATCTGCCTCAATCTGGCAGACAGACTGTTTATGACCCGAAATTGACTTAAGCCCCTCCCAGACCCCCCTTATGTCTTTTCTTTCCATTTGCTTTTCCATTTTTTTCTTTATAACTGAACTACATGTGCAAGCTCAGGAGTAGTGCTCAGGGCAATGCCTAATGGCTTCCACAGGCTCAACTTTCTGCCTGTGTCCCCTTACCAAAACACTCCCAAATCACTGCACGCACTTCTTCGCGCGGATTCTACTAAGTCCTTCGTGGTACTACTCAGGTCCCATTCGACCTTGACCGTCCAGGCACGGCTGGAGGCTAGTGTTCCAAAACAAGGACTTTTCAATCACTCAGTGCTTCTCAGTTTCGAACCTTGTCCGCAACTCTAAAACTCTAGGGTTAATAATAGAGAACTTTTCCCCATTCTTTGCAGCCTTATATATCTTATAACACAGGTAAGATACAAACATCAATAGGAAGACAGACAGCAAAGAAAGCAATTTCTACATCATTTACAGGTGACATGTCCCTTATTAGGTTCTTCCGTACTATTTAATTGGCATCGAGATGTCATATAAACATGCAGCAGCTTACCTCACTCATCGATACAGAGAATAGACACACAGGAACCTCAGATATACTAATTGGCAAGATAAGGTCTTACCTCACAGTACTGTTTTTATCTATCTGAGGTCCTCTGGTCCCGTCCTCAAGTCGATCGGTGAGTGGGTCGGCACTCTATCAGCTGCACATCAGACGATCTCGAGCCCCACGATGGTTCGCCAATTTCTGTTAGGGGTTAAGTCCCCCTGGGATGGATGTCACCATAAGCCTAATTAAGTAAATAACCAGTTTCGAGCGCTCGGGAAACAAGACGTACACACGGTATCGTGTATGAACAGTTTCTCTTTATTGCGTAGTTCAATACAGTTTTAAAAGCAAGCTCAGTTACATAACAGTCATGTGATCAATATACATATATGGTTTTTCCGGTTCCGTTACCAGACAAATTTGTTCAGTTTCCCATCACCCCAGATGTTTCCTTGTTACCTTATCTAAATGTTCCCCTTATCTTTCCTGAGAATGGTAGATCGCTGAGAACAGCAAAACTGTTGATATTCCTCCCAGACTCTGAGTCTGTATTCTATCTGTAAACTATGCAGTCTGTCTGCAGAACATTTCACCCTTCTTTTTTTTTTTTTTTTTTTTTTTTTTTTTTTAAAATATTTTTTTTTTTATCTTTAAAGAGATTTTATTACCTCTCCGGTGGTTCGGGGCCCCGCCCCCCCCCCCCCCCGCCCGCGGCGGCAAAGGGGGCATGTTCAGTTTGGTTCTTTGCATAGGTTTCTTGTTGCTCAGTCTGAACACGGTCCTAGACAATGTAATGGATTTCTAGCCACACCCATGTTCTGAGCATTGTTTCTCTTTGGACTGCATAGTGTTAATCTTTTTCTTGCCTGTGTGATTGACAGCCTGTCTACCAATCCAGTCTGGGGCTTGCTCAGACTTTCTATAAACAGGTTGTCAACCCTCACATGGGTGCTGGTTATTGCTTTTGCTTTCTGGCTAGTATTCCTTGCTGTCTTGTTACTGGTATTCGTATTCTTGACCCCTGGCCTTGACTTTGACTATTCTCTTGGATTTTGATTCTGTACTGCATTGCTCGTTTGTTACCGAGCAATGCAGTTTTTTTTTTAAAGTCTCCATATTCTGACACCCATAACTTTTTTATATTTCCATGCATAGAGCATCTTTTTTTGCAGGGCCAGATGTAACTTTTGGTTATAACATTTTGGGAAATGTCTATTGCTTTTTATTAAAATTTTTATCAGAAGAAAAACAGCGAAAAAACGGCAGTTCAGCACCTTTGTTTTTTTTTTCCCACTATGGCGTTCACTGTAAGGGAAAAATATTTTTATATATTTGTAGACTGGGCGTTTTCGGACAGAGGGATACCTAATGTGTATGTGTTTCACAATACTGAAGTACTTTTATAAGTGTTCTAGGGAAATGGGGGGGGGGGGTGATTTTCATTTTAACATATATATATATATATATATATATATATATATATAACTTTTTACTTTTTTTTTTTTTTTTTTTATTCCACTTATTAGACCCCCTAGGGGTCTTGAACCCCAGGGGGTCTGATCACTAATGCAATGCATTACAATGCACTGTAAAATATCAGCATTTGTATGGCAGGCTGCATTAAGCAACCTGCAATACAAATGAAAGGCAGACAAGCCTGGGAGCCTTCAATAGGTTCCTGGCTGTCATGCCAACAGAACTCTGGTCCTGTTGCTGGCGATTCCTGGCAAAATAGCGCCTTGGTCACCTCTGACCACGGCCCCGGGGGAGTTAATGCCCACGATCAGTGTGGACACTATAATACATATATGTATAATACAGCAGAGACCCGGTGGCTATGACGACCGCTTAGCTCCTGAGCAGCCGCCATATTTAAATACCCGACATCCGCCGTACTATTACAGTGGTCAGTGGTCACATCCTTATGCATTTCCAACCACAAGGATTCCACATCCTCACAATCTTTACCCACATTTTCACAGCATTCTAGGCTTCTCACAGATTCATTTCCAGAAATTCTTGAAGCTCTTTGGCCAGATTCGTCTATACCATTCATTTGTAACAAATTAATCGATATTATGAATTCCTCTGGGTTTTACCTAGATGTGCTTGTGGATAATCCAATAGTCCAAACAATGCAAAATCCACATCACATGTCACCCCTGCTTCAATTATCTCTTATATATATAAAAATTAGTTTCTGTCTGTCTGTCTGTTCTTTTTCTGCGACCAAACGACTGGACCGATCCACACCAAATTTGGCACACAGTTACATCAAGTGTTGGGGAAGGTTTTGGTCTCTGAGATACAGTATTCCCAAAAAATGGCCTGCATTAGCCAATACAAGCCTGCAAGTCTTTCACTCATCAGCCTTATCAGCCAATAGAAACTCGCAGGTGCTTAGTCTCCACATGCACACAGCTTTAATCCAGGTTTCCATAACAACCGAGCCATTTTTCTTCACTGCTGTAGGTCAGCTTTAAAAGGGAAGGGCACTGTGGATGACACTGTTACACAAGGTCACAAACACATAGAAACACCAGGTTTCCATAGCAACCAACCTATTTATGACCTCTATTAGTCAGTAGCAGTTCGCAGGTCCGTAAATATTCAGCCATATGACGTGTATCAGCCAACATAAGTTCACATTTAATTTACCAGGTTTCCATAAGGTCAGCTTTAAAGGGGCAGGGCGCTGTGGATGACACTGTTACGCAAGGTCACATACACACAGCTTTACTCCAGATTTCCATAACAACCATTCGCAGGTTTTTCACTGATATCCAAATTGATCACATGACGCTTATGGACCAAGAGAAACTCGCAGGTTCTTCAATCTTGACATACAGTACAGACCAAAAGTTTGGACACACCTTCTCATTCCAAGAGTTTTCTGTATTTTCATGACTATAAAAATTGTAGATTCACACTGAAGGCATCAAAACTATGAATTAACACATGTGGAATTATATACTTAACAAAAAAGTGTGAAACAACTGAAAATATGTCTTATATTCTAGGTTCTTCAAAGTAGCCACCTTTTGCTTTGATTACTGCTTTGCACACTCTTGGCATTCTCTTGATGAGCTTCAAGAGCTAGTCACCTGAAATGGTCTTCCAACAGTCTTGAAGGAGTTCCCAGAGATGCTTAGCACTTGTTGGCCCTTTTGCCTTCACTCTGCGGTCCAGCTCAACCCAAACCATCTCGATTGGGTTCAGGTCTGGTGACTGTGGAGGCCAGGTCATCTGGCATAGCACCCCATCACTCTCGTTCTTGGTCAAATAGCCCTTACACAGTCTGGAGGTGTGTTTGGGGTCATTGTCCTGTTGAAAAATAAATGATGGTCCAACTAAACGCAAACCGGATGGAATAGCATGCTGCTGCAAGATGCTGTGGTAACCATGCTGGTTCAGTATTCCTTCAGTTTTGAATAAATCCCCAACAGTGTCACCAGCAAAGCACCCCCACACCATCACACCTCCTCCTCCATGCTTCACGGTGGGAACCAGGCATGTAGAGTCCATTCGTTCACCTTTTCTGCGTCGCACAAAGACACGGTGGTTGGAACCAAAGATCTCAAATTTGGACTCATCAAACCAAAGCACAGATTTCCACAGGTCTAATGTCCATTCCTTGTGTTCTTTAGGCCAAACAAGTCTCTTCTGCTTGTTGCCTGTCCTTAGCAGTGGTTTCCTAGCAGCTATTTTACCATGAAGGCCTGCTGCACACAGTCTCCTCTTAACAGTTGTAGAGATGTGTCTGCTGATAGAACTCTGTGTGGCATTGACCTGGTCTCTAATCTGAGCTTCTGTTAACCTGCGATTTCTGAGGCTGGTGACTCGGATGAACTTATCCTCCGCAGCAGAGGTGACTTTTGGTCTTCCTTTCCTGGGGCGGTCCTCATGTGAGCCAGTTTCTTTGTAGCGCTTGATGGTTTTGGCCACTGCACTTGGGGACACTTTCAAAGTTTTCCCAATTTTTTGGACTGACTGACCTTCATTTCTTAAAGTAATGATGGCCACTCGTTTTTCTTTACTTAGCTGCTTTTTTCTTGCCATAATACAAATTCTAACAGTCCATTCAGTAGGACTATCAGCTGTGTATCCACCTGACTTCTGAGCAACACAACTGATGGTCCCAACCCCATTTATAAGGCAAGAAATTCCACTTATTAAACCTGACAGGGCACACCTGTGAAGTGAAAACCATTTCAGGTGACTACCTCTTTAAGCTCATCAAGAGAATGCTAAGAGTGTGCAAAGCAGTAATCAAAGCAAAAGGTGGCTACTTTGAAGAACCTAGAATATAAGACATATTTTCAGTTGTTTCACACTTTTTTGTTAAGTATATAATTCCACATGTGTTAATTCATAGTTTTGATGCCTTCAGTGTGAATCTACAATTTTTATAGTCATGAAAATACAGAAAACTCTTGGAATGAGAAGGTGTGTCCAAACTTTGGGTCTGTACACACAGCTTTACACCAGGTTTCCATAGCAACCAACCTATTCTTATGGGGCCCATGCAAGCCAGGTCCTTTTGCTAGTATTTTATAAAATATAATTGAAACAGGAGTTATGAATGCTGTGGCTTTTGCATTGTTTGGACAATCAATTTCTCCACCCAACACTAGAGCATTTCCCCTCTCTGACATTATTATTATTTCGCCTCTCTGAAATTACCACTGTAATGTCAGCATGCCCCCTCCTCATTCCTATTTTAATTGCTCCCCCACTACAGCTAAACTTCTCTTCCCCAGCACAGCAGACCCCCTTCCATTTAGGTGCAAGTTATATATGCAAAACAGCTTGTACCCCAATAAAAAGTCAACCCAGTGCTCTAGTAACCTGAACCCTTCTTTCCTGTACCAAGATTTGAGACATGCATTTAACTCCCTAAGCTCCCACTGCATTTCCTGTGTTGCACATGACACAGGCAGTATTCCAGAGAATACAACCTTGGAGGTCCTTCCCCTTAGCTTGGAGCCTATCCTCCTGGCTGTTAGGAAGAGCAGTATCCACTAGGGCTGCCATTCCTGACTCTGACATCCTCACATCATAATCCAACTTGGCAATTTTGTTTGGATGAAAAAAACAGGCCTTACTTTTCTTGTGTCCCCATCCACCCCTTTTACTGTATTCACCCAGCTCCTAGTCTAGTCTTCTAGTCCCTCCAGCTCTCCAACCTCCATATCTATCCCACTAACTGCTTGCTCAGTGAAGCAGCATGCTCTACTCAATTGTCAATCACCCTTAGTCTTGCATTCTGATTTCCAGATCTCTAATTCAAGCTTTCAGATGGGCAACATGCTCACTTATGCCTCAGTGGTATTCATGGAACTCTTGCTCCACAGTGCATACATATAAAATACTGTTCACTGAAGTAACTATTCAATCTTGCTAGCCATTATCCAATAAACAGTAAAATAATTACCAAACAATAAATGTATTTTTTGTATGTAAAATGTATTTTATTTAATTCATAATTTAAAAAATGTACATATATAGAAAGGATGGGTCTGAACGTTTAAAAAATGGTCCAATCCTTACATATACAAAAATATTTTAATACATTATCCAAAAGACACATGTCCATGTGAATATTGTTCTTGCTAATTAGAGAAAGCTAATGCATAAAATGCATGAATACATAAAATGATTTCAAAACTTGGTCTAATGACAATAAATAACTAGACCTCTACTTATAAAGACCCATTTAACCCCTTCAGGACATAGCCTAAAAGTACCTTAATGACCAAGCCTAGTTTTTCAAAACTGACATGTGTCACTTTATATGGTAATAACTTTGGAACACTTTTTAACTTACAAAAGTAATTTTGAGATTTGTTTTGTGACACATTGTACTTTATGTTAGTGGTAAACATTAATCAGTATTTTTGTACTTATTTATTTAAAAAAAATAGGAAATTTTATGAAAAATTTGAAAAAAAAAAATCGCAATTTTCAAAGTGTGAAATGCTCTGCTTTTCAGACAGATAGTCATAGCACCCAAATACATTAATAAATATTAGCTACCTTATCTCTGCTTTATATTGGCATCATCTTTTAATCGTCCTTTAATTTATTTTGCACGTTAGAAGTGTAACAGTTTTTTTTCCAGATTTACAAGAAAATTTCTCAAACTAATTTTTTTTTAGTTCCGAAGGGGATTATAAAGACCTATATATTAGAAACCCCATAAATCATCCCATTTTCAAAACTGCATCCCTCAAATAATTCAAAACCTCATTTGGGAAGTTTGTTAACCCTTTAAGCATTTCACAGAAATTAAAACAATATGGAGGTAAAATTTAGACATTTTATTTTTTTCAATAATACATTCCTTTAGCCCTAATATTAACACATTGACAAAGGGTTAAATGATAAAATGCATCTCACAGTTTGTTATGCAATTTCTCATGAACACAGAAATACTCCACATGTGGGTGTAAACTGAAGTTTGGGCACACAGCAGCGTACAGAAGGAAATGAGTGCCACTGGACATTTGAAAAGCAGATTTTGCTGGAATAGTTTTAGGGTGCCATGTCTCAATCGCAGAGCCACTAGAATATCAATACAATGTAAACCCCTAAAAAGTGATTACATTTTGGAAACTTCACCCCTCTCAGAATTTATCATGAGGTATAGTGTATTTTTTTGAACCAACAGCCTTTCCCAGATTTTATTAACTTTGGGTTGTTTAAATTAAAAATTACTTTTTTCCAATAAACCAACAATTTAGTCCCAAATTTTTCGTTTTCACAAGACGATAAATAAAAAAAGGCTCCCAAAAGTTTGTTACACAATTTCTTCTGTACATGGCAATACCCCACATATGGTTGTAACTTAACAGAACTGAAAGATATTAAGTTGTGATATCCCTTCTACTACTTTTTTACCTTTACCTTTTTATCTGTACCTACTGTCACTGTACTGCCTCTACCTTGGAGCTTTTGTATTTGTATTTGTATTATCTATGCTGCTGTAACACACTGAATTTCCCCATGGTGGGACTATTAAAGGATTATCTTATCTTTTAAACTGCTCTATGGGTACATGGCGGGGCTCTGAATGGAAAGAGCGCTATTTGGCTTTTGGAGGGCCAATTTTGCTCGAATAGTTTTCAGGTGCCATGACGCATTTGTAGAGCCCCTAAAGTGACCACATTTTGGAAACTACACCCCTCAAGGAATTTCTTAAGGGTTATGGTGAGCATTTTGACCTTACAGCTGTTTCACAGATTCTATGAGCATTGGGTCATTAAAATGAAAAATTACTTTTTTTTTCAACAAACTGTCCATTTAGCACCATATTTTTAATTTAAATGGGTTAAAGAAGAAAAACACACCACAGTTTGTTACATAATTTCACTTGAAGACAGAAATGCCCATATGTGGACGTAAACTGCTCTATGGGTACATGGTGGGCTCAAAATGGAAAGAGCGCTATTTGGCTTTTGGAGGGCAGGTTTTGCTGGAATAGTTTTCAGGTACCATGTCGCAATTCAAGAGCCCCTAAAGTAACAATACAATGGAAACCCCCCAAAAAGTGACTCAACTTTAGAAACTATGTCCCTCAAGGAATTTATCAAGGGGTATTATCATATTGAGCCCAAGGGTGCTTCCCAAAAATTAATGTACAAAGTGAAAAATTTTATTTTTAAAGAAATTTGGCATTTCGGTGCCAAATACAATGTGTCCACTTTGTATCATCAGAGACATACATACCTAAAACTATTAACGCCTTGCAGCCAGTTTTGGACTTTATGACACAGCCGCATTTTTAAAATATGACATGAGTCAATTTATGTGTTGACAATTTTGGAGTGCTTTAACTTTTCCAGGTGATTTAGAGAATGTTTTTTCGGGACACATTGCACTTCGTCTTTGATGTCAATTTGGGTCAATATGTTTTGTGTTTATTTATGAAAAATAGGAAATTTGGTGAAAATTATGAAAAATATGCAATTTTCAAAGTTTGAAATTATTCTATTTTCATATGGAGAGTCATACCACTCAAATTAGTTAATAACCATAATTTACCATATCTCTGCTTTATGATGACATCAAATTTTAAATGTTCATTTAATTTTTTTGGACGTTATAAGGCTTACAGTCTAACAGGAATTTTCAAGAGAATTTACAAAACACATTTTTTAAGGTACTAATTCAGTTCCAAAGGGGCTTTGAAAGGTCTTTGTGTTTCACCCATAAATCACCCCATTTTCAAAACTGCACCACCAAAACAATTCAAGACAGTATTTGAGAAGTTTGTTAACCCTTTAGGCGCTTCACAGGAATTAAAACAAAATAAAGGCGAAAAATATACATTTCAATTTTTTTCAATACTGTGTTTATTTAACCCTAAAATTTGGACATTCACAAGGGGTTAAAGGAGAAAATGCATCACATAGTTTGTTGTACAATTTCTCTCAAGCACAAAAATAGCACATGTGTTGATGTAACTTGATCTTTGGGCACACGACAGGACGTAGAACGGGAAGGAGCGACATTGAGATTTCGGAGGGCAGATTTTACTTGAATCATTTTCAGGTGCCTTGTTGCATTTGCCGAACAAATGAGATACCAGAACAATAAAACCCCCATTAAATGACCCCCATTTAAGAAAATACACCTCTCAAGGAATTTATCAAGGGGTTGTGAGAAAGTGAAGGGTGTGGTTTGGGAGAACAGGTATTTTCCAGCCAGACAGTTAAAGGGTGTGTGGTAGAAGCCCACAGCAGGCAGGTCAGCTGACTAATATAGGCCTGATATAGGTTGTGTGTTAGATCTAGGAGGTGTAGCACTACACTGAGGAAAGTGACGTGTTATCTGAACCTGCAAACAAGGAAATCTGTGCCACCCCTGTATGAATAACCAGAGCGGGAGTCTGGCAGTCAGGCTCTGGTATAGAGAGGGAACATTGTGTTGTAGTAGTTAGTTCTCACCCGAGAAGGTTTTGTTTTTGTTTGTGCCTTTGTAAAGGCAAACTGTTATGCACCTGAAACTAAATAAACACCAGACTTTAGTGTGATCCAGCTTCTGTGTCCCTATTTCCTGCACTGCTACCAAGCATCTACCTGAGCGGTTCCCCACATATGGTGCTTCGGGTGTGGGCACAAGTGCCGTGAGACATACACGGGCTTCGTGTTCTGGTAGCTGACAGCGCTGAAATAGAGAGCCACAGCCACGGAGGAAGTTGTAAAGCAGCTGATACAGGCTAATGCAGCGCAACAGGATACAAACTGACTCTTGGCCAAGCAGATGTCGATGTTGCTGGCCGCTCAGCAAAAGGCTCACCCACCAAAGCCAGAGCGGGATGTCAGGAAAGAGGTCCGTAAAGCGTTAACCAAGATTACGTCAGAGGACGACGTAGAGGCCTATCTGACTGGATTTGAAAGAGTGGCCAACCGTGAGAGGCTTCCACGGCAGCTCTGGGCCAAGGTGTTGGCACCTTTCTTAGTCGCCGAGCCCCAGCAAGCCTATTTTGACCTGAGTGAACAGGATGTATGCGACTACCAGTGGGCGAAGGCGAAGATCTTGGTCCGACTGGGTGTGGACCAGCATGTCCGGGCACAAAAAGTCCACAATTGGGAATACCAGGAGGCGTTACCACCGTGGTCACAAATGCACCACCTGGTACAACTTATCTGTAAGTGGCTCCAGCCGGAGACATTGACTCCAGCCCAGATTGTGGAGTTGGTTGTCATAGACCGGTATTTGAGGGCTTTACCGGGTAAGATCCAGCAGTGGTTGGGGCATGGAGACCCAACTAACGCCAATGCATTGGTGCGGCTGGTGGAACGCTACTGGACTACACAGTCCCTCAGGAAGGAGCCCCCCAGATCCCACAAGTACCCAAGACCTGGAGGGCCAACATTCCTTGAGCTTCCCAGGATAAGATAGTGACCCAGGGGAGGAGAAGAGACTGTCGTCTGCTGGGATTGCCACGAGCCAGGCCATATTGCGGCTAGTTGTCCTCGTGCCTTAGAGCTCATGGACTGCAGCTTGGGTCAGAGGGTGTCCCTCTACACTGCCCCAGCCTACACTTCCGCCACCCCGGACACTGCTGACGAGCACCACCTATGCCAAGTGACTATAGCTGGGTGCCCAGTGGTGGCACTACTGGACTCTGGCAGTCGGGTGACCCTTGTTAATGGGTCCTGTGTCGACCTCGTGACTGTCACTGGACGCACAGTTGGGGTTCTGTGCGTACATGGGGATATAAGAGACTATCCGACTGTGATTGTTGCAATCCAGACCCCCTGTGGAGAGAGCTGACACGAGGTAGGGGTTGTCAGGAACTTACCCCATGACCTCATTCTGGGACAGGACTTTCCCCTGTTTTGGACTCTATGGCGGGGAAAACAAGGGTCAGAGAACCCACCCCCCAGGATTACCACAGGTATTGTCTGGTCAGGTCCTCGAGACTAAACCCAATGACCTAGACTCTAGGGTTTCTGCCGTAGGGGTGACCATGCTAGAAGGAAATGGTAGCTCTGCATTTCCCTTAGAGGTAATGGCAGGCGAAGCCGAGGCAGCTAGTACCTAACCTCAAATGTCAGATTTGGAGGTATCTTGTGATAATTTTGGTTCCGCGCAACTCCAGGACCGCACTCTGCAAAGGGCCTGGGAGAATATTACTGTTATCAATGGTGTATCTCAGCGCCCAGGCGCTGATGAGGTGTTCCCTCGCATGGTTGTCAACCAGGAGTTGTTATACCAAGTTGACAGGATGCGAGGAGAGACCTTAGAGCAGTTACTGGTACCCCAGCCTTATCGCCGGACAGTGCTGGAGTTAGCACATAAACATGTGCTAGGGGGACACCTAGGTGCCACAAAAACACTGGAACGCATATTGCAGCTTTTTTATTGGCATGGGGTATATTGTGAAGTGAAAGTATTTTGTGAAACATGTCCGGAGTGTCAGTTGCATGCCCCCATGGTACATTTTCGAAGCCCCCTGGTACCTCTGCCCATTATTGAGGTGCCCTTTGAAAGGATTGCCATGGACTTGGTAGGTCCTTTAGTTAAGTCCGCTCGGGGGCATCAGCATATTTTGATAGTCATGGACTATCCTACCCAGTATCCTGAAGCCATCCCACTATGGCACACGTCGGCAAAGTTAATTGCCAAAGAGTTGTTCGCCATGTTTTGCCGAGTGGGCCTATCCAAGGAGATCCTCACGGATCAGGGTACCCTGTTCATGTCCAAAGTAACCAAGGAACTGTGTAAACTCTTCAATATCAAGCAGTTACGTACATCTGTGTACCATCCCCAGACAGACGGGTTAGTAGAACGGTTTAATAAAACCTTTAAAGGTATGTTAAAAAAGGTGGTAAACAAGGATGGAAAGGACTGGGATGTTACCGTATTTGATGTTTGCCATCCGCGAGGTACCACAGGCTTCCACTGGGTTTTCTCCTTTTGAGTTGGTCTACGACAGACATCCTAGGGGTCTGTTGGACATTGCCAGAGAAACATGGGAGCAAGAGCACACCCCCACAAAAGTGTTATTGAACTCATCGCTGGTATGCAGGACAGGGTGGTGGCCATTATGCCCATAGTCAGAGAGCATGTGGAGGGAGACCCAAAGGGCTCAAAGCCAGGTTTACAATAGGTCGGCGAAGGTAAGGACCTTTAAACCCGGTGACCGAGTACTCGAACTCATTCCCACAGTGGAGAGTAAGTTCCTTGCCAAACGGCACGGACCCTATGAGGTGATGGAGAAAATAGGAGAAGTGAACTACAAGGTTCGTCAGCACGGTAGGAGAAAACCAGAACAGATCTATCATGTAAACCTCTTAAAGGCATGGGAAGACCGAGAGAGTCTGCTTACAGAAAGATCTCCGCTAAACTACCTCCTGTACTGTCCCCACAGGCTGCGGTTAGGACTACAGAGGAAGCAGTAGGGGTAACAATAGCAGAGTCCCTCACGAAAAGCCAACAGCAAGAATCCAGAGAGTTTGTAGCTAGGAATACGGATGTGTTCTCCAGGCTACCCGGGTGTACGTCTATAATCAAGCATGATATTGTTACCGAGCCCCAGGTGAAAGTACGGTCGAGACCGTACTGGGACCCTGAGGCTCGTCGACAAGCCATTTCAGAAGAAGTGCAGAAAATGTTAAAATTACGTGTCATTGAGGAGTCCAAAAGTGAATGGGCCAGTCCCATTGTCCTAGTTCCCAAACCAGATGGTAGGTTGCATTTCTGCAACGATTTCAGGAAACTGAATGAGGTGTCTAAATTTGACGCCTACCCCATGCCACGGGTAGATGAACTTATTGAGAGACTAGGAGGGGCCCGGTACTTCACTACCCTCTATCTCACTAAGGGATACTGGCAGGTACCTATGACGGATAGCGCCAAAGAAAAAACTGCCTTTATTACCCCTGAGGGACTTTTTCACTATCTCGTGTTACCATTCGGGCTCCACTTGTCCCAGCCACATTCCAACGGTTAATGGACAAAGTGTTAAAACCTCATAGAAGATACGCCTCGGCATATCTGGATGACATCATCATTTTCAGCAATGACTGGAAGAGTCACTTGCCCAAGGTACAAGCTGTAGTGAATTCCCTGAGAGCAGCTGGCCTGACTGCTCACCTCAAAAAGTGTGCTTTAGTGCATCTCCTCCATCCCCAAAGTGTGCTTTGGGGATGGAGGAGATGCGCTATTTGTGGTATGTGATCGGCCGCGATATAATCAAACCCCAGCTCAACAAGGTCGACGCTATCCAGAAATGGCCTCGACCTGTGAGCACCAAACAAATTAGGTCATTCCTGGGCATTGTTGGGTATTACAGACGCTTTATACCCAACTTTGCCACAGTATCTGCTCCCCTGACGGACCTTCTAAAGGGTAAAAAGTCTATTATTGAATGACCAGGCCGAAAGTGCTTTTCAGGCGTTAAAGGTGGCCTTGTGTGGATCTCCTGTCCTCATTACGTCCGACTTCAGCAGAGACTTTGTGGTAAAGACAGACGCATCAGATGTAGGGCTGGGAGCTGTCCTATCTCAGGAAGTGAATGGAGAAGAGCATCCAGTCTCCTACCTGAGCAGGAAACTCACGCCAGCAAAGAGGAACTACAGCATAGTAGAGAAAGAGTGTCTGGCGATATAATGGGCGTTAGAGGCCCTGAGGTACTACTTGCTGGGTAGGCAGTTCCGTCTAGTGACCGACCACTCACCCCTCACTTAGATGAGCAGATCCAAGAACAAGAATGCCAGGGTCGCTAGATGGCTCTTGTCCCTTCAAAACTTTAGTTTCTCGTTGGAGCACAAAGCCGGGAAACTGCAAGGCAATGCGGATGCCTTGTCCCAGACTCATTGTTTAATGACTGGAGTTCGCCCTGAGTGGTCAGAACTGAGGGGGAGGGTATGTGAGAAAGTGAAGGGTGTGGTTTGGGAGAACAGGTATTTTCCAGACAGGCAGTTAAAGGGTGTGTGGTAGAAGTCCACAGCAGGCAGGTCAGCTGACTAATTTAGGCCTGATATAGGTTGTGTGTTAGATCTAGGAGGTGTGGCACTACACTGAGGAAAGTGATGTATTATCTGAACCTGCAAGCAAGGTAACTCTGTGCCACCCCTGTATGAATAACCAGAGTGGGAGTCTGGCAGCCAGGCTCTTGTATAGAGAGGGAACATTGTGTTGTAGTAGTTAGTTCCCAGCCGAGAAGGTTTTGTTTTTGTTTGTGCCTTTGTAAAGGCAAATTGTTATGCAATGTACCTGAAACTAAATAAACACCAGATTTTAGTGTGATCCAGCCTCTGTGTCCCTGTTTCCTGCATATCACAAGGCATTATGGGAAAAGGAGCTGGGAAGCTCAAGCGCCTTCAGTTGGATGTAACAAATCCTCAATTTGCTTTTGACCCACTGAGTCTTGAGAAAGCAAAAGGGATATTAGCCAAGCCAGTATCACTCAGATGAGATGTCGTGGTGCGCCTAGGGGTTAAGTGGGATATCCCAGGTATAAAAAAGTTGTATATGTGGGTGTAAACTGCTGCTTTGACACACAGCAGGGCTCAGAAGGGATGAAGCACTGCACTTTTTAGCTTTTGGAGTAGATTTAGACTTTCTGGATGCCATGTTGTTTTTAAAGAGCCCTGGAGGTACAAGTAAATTGGAATTCCCCAAGAAGTGACCCCATGTTGTAGGGTCCCTGCAAATGTGACATGGCATCCAAAAACCAAAATCTAAATCTGCACTCCATAAGTATATAGCGCCCCTTCACATCTGCACCCTCCTGTGTGCCCAAGCGGTAGTATATGCCCACATGTATGACACTGTTGTAACCAGGATAACATACTAAATGCCATATGTGGGTATAAACTGATGTTTGAGCACAGCCGGGTACAGAAGGGAAGGAGCACTATTTTGGTTTTTGGAGCAGAGTTTTGTTTTGGACGTCATGCCACTTTTGCAGAGCCCCTGAATTGGCAATAAAATGGAATCCGCAGACAAATAACCCCATTTTGGAAACTATACCCCTCAAGGGATTTATCAAGTGGCGTAGTGAGCATTTTTAACCGTTGAGTGTTGCATTCATTTAATTTCCAGAAAGGAATGTGCAGCTGATAATGAAAAGTGAAAATTGCAATTTTCCCAGAAATACGCCAATTCAGTTCCCGATATGTTGTGTCCAGCTTGTGTAAGTAGAGACATACACTTTAAAAACTGTTTAGCGGGTATCCCGGGAACAACAGCTTTTGGAGCATTCATCTCTGATACAAGTCGGGCACAACATATTACACACTGAAATGACATATTACTGGAAAAATTGCCATTTTCACCTTTCACCATCATCTGCTTATTAATTTCTGGAAAATGAATTAATGCAACACTTGGGGGTTAAAAATGCTCACTGTACCCCTGGATAAAATCCTTCAGGTGTGTAGTTTCTCAAATTAGGTCAGGTGTCAGGGGATTCCACTTTATTGGCATTTCAGGGCTCTGCAAAAGCGTCATGGCAAACCAAAACGTCTAGGTTTGTGGTCCAAAAACTACATGGCGCTCCTTCCCTTTCCTTCTATGCCCAAACAACAGTTTAAATCAACATATGACATTATGTACGTTATCCTGGGTATAACAATGTCATACATGTGGGCATAAATTGCAGTTTGGGCACACAGCAGGGCACAGATGTGAGGGAGCGCGATGTGGCTTTTGGAGCGCAGATTTAGATGTTTGGTATCTGGACACCATGTCATGTGTGCAGAGCCTCTAAAGTACCAGTAAAGTGGAATCACCTAGGAAGTGACACCATTTTGAAA
>CAMRHE010001957.1:0-17618 GCA_947044405.1 Leptodactylus fallax | reverse complement strand
CGTTCAGTTACGTATTGCTATTATAGTAGTTATATTCTTGTACATAGGGGGTAGTATTATAGTAGTTATATTCTTGTACATAGGAGATAGTATTATAGTAGTTATATTCTTGTACATAGGAGTAGTATTATAGTAGTTATATTCTTGTACATAGGAGCAGTATTATAGTAGTTATATTCTTGTACATAGGAGGCAGTATTATAGTAGTTATATTCTTGTACATAGGAGCAGTATTATAGTAGTTATATTCTTGTACATAGGAGGAGTATTATAGTAGTTATATTCTTGTACATAGGAGTAGTATTATAGTAGTTATATTCTTGTACATAGGAGCAGTATTATAGTAGTTATATTCTTGTACATAGGAGCAGTATTATAGTAGTTAATTATTCTTTTACATAGGAGCAGTATTATAGTAGTTATATTCTTGTACATAGGAGGCAGTATTATAGTAGTTATATTCTTGTACATAGGAGCAGTATTATAGTAGTTACAGTTATTCTTGTACATAGGAGCAGTATTATAGTAGTTATATTCTTGTACATAGGAGCAGTATTATAGTAGTTATATTCTTGTACATAGGAGCAGTATTATAGTAGTTATATTCTTGTACATAGGAGTAGTATTATAGTAGTTATATTCTTGTACATAGGAGCAGTATTATAGTAGTTATATTCTTGTACATAGGAGCAGTATTATAGTAGTTATATTCTTGTACATAGGAGCAGTATTATAGTAGTTATATTCTTGTACATAGGAGGTAGTATTATAGTAGTTATATTCTTGTACATAGGAGGTAGTATTATAGTAGTTATATTCTTGTACATAGGGGGCAGTATTATAGTAGTTATATTCTTGTACATAGGAGTAGTATTATAGTAGTTATATTCTTGTACATAGGAGTAGTATTATAGTAGTTATACTCTTGTACATAGGAGGTAGTATTATAGTAGTTATATTCTTGTACATAGGAGCAGTATTATAGTAGTTATATTCTTGTACATAGGAGTAGTATTATAGTAGTTATATTCTTGTACATAGGAGTATTATAGTAGTTATATTCTTGTATATAGGAGGAGTATTATAGTAGTTATATTCTTGTACATAGGAGCAGTATTATAGTAGTTATATTCTTGTACATAGGGGCAGTATTATAGTAGTTATAGTCTTGTACATAGGAGTAGTATTATAGTAGTTATATTCTTGTCCATAGTAGTATTATAGTAGATATATTCTTGTACATAGGAGTAGTATTATAGTAGTTATATTCTTGTACATAGGAGTAGTATTATAGTAGTTATATTCTTGTACATAGGAGCAGTATTATAGTAGTTATATTCTTGTACATAGGAGGTAGTATTATAGTAGTTATATTCTTGTACATAGGAGGTAGTATTATAGTAGTTATATTCTTGTACATAGGAGCAGTATTATAGTAGTTATATTCTTGTACATAGGAGTAGTATTATAGTAGTTATATTCTTGTACATAGGAGCAGTATTATAGTAGTTATATTCTTGTACATAGTAGTATTATAGTAGTTATATTCTTGTACATAGGAGTATTATAGTAGTTATATTCTTGTACATAGGAGGTAGTATTATAGTAGTTATATTCTTGTACATAGGGGCAGTATTATAGTACTTATATTCTTGTACATAGGAGTAGTATTATAGTAGTTATATTCTTGTACATAGGGTAGTATTATAGTAGTTATATTCTTGTACATAGGAGGCAGTATTATAGTAGTTATATTCTTGTACATAGGAGGTAGTATTATAGTAGTTATATTCTTGTACATAGGAGCAGTATTATAGTAGTTATATTCTTGTACATAGCAGGTAGTATTATAGTAGTTATATTGTTGTACATAGGAGTAGTATTATAGTAGTTATATTCTTGTACATAGGAGCAGTATTATAGTAGTTATATTCTTGTACATAGGGGCAGTATTATAGTAGTTATATTCTTGTACATAGGAGGTAGTATTATAGTAGTTATATTCTTGTACATAGGAGCAGTATTATAGTAGTTATATTCTTGCACATAGGAGCAGTATTATAGTAGTTATATTCTTGTACATAGGAGGTAGTATTATAGTAGTTATATTCTTGTACATAGGAGCAGTATTATAGTAGTTATATTCTTGTACATAGGAGCAGTATCATAGTAGTTATATTCTTGTACATAGGAGGTAGTATATTAGTTATATTCTTGTACATAGGAGGTAGTATTATAGTAGTTATATTCTTGTACATAAGAGGTAGTATTATAGTAGTTATATTCTTGTACATAGGGGGCAGTATTATAGTACTTATATTCTTGTACATAGGAGCAGTATTATAGTAGTTATATTCTTGTACATAGGGGCAGTATTATAGTAGTTATTTTCTTGACCCCCCAAGGGGGGGGTAATAAAAAAAAAAAAAAACCCCACCCACACAAAAACCCCCCAGGTTTCAACACCAAAAAAGGGGGGACAACCCCCCCCCCGCGGGGTGGGGTGGCCGCCCCAAAAAAAAAATAAACCCCCGGGGGGCGCCGGGCCCCGTAAAAAAACAAAACCCAACCAAAGTCAAAAAAAAGGTCCTTCACTTGTCCTCTAGTGTCAATATGTTACTGGAATTTGGGAAAGGTGGGTGATGGCCAAAGTGACAGATATAACTAAGAAACAACGAGGATGACTTGAGAATTCTTACTACTGAGAACTTCTGTAGTTGGGTGGTGGGTGTTCGGGGTTACTCGTGTCCAGTTCAAAGATTATCCATTCCATGTAGGGTCATCTTTAGGGTAAGGACAGTAGACAAAAGGAACAATTGCCCATCAGTAGGGTCAGGATCCAGCTTGAAACACAACATTTCCAGGTCCACCACCCTGCAGGTATGACAACGCTCAGCATACACAAGCAAAGGCGTGTTTAGAATTCAGGATTAATAGAACATGGCTGCTTTATTCTCCGAACAGCACAACACTTGTCCACATGTTGTGTCTGAAATTGCAGGTTAGTTTAAAGTGAATAGTTAACTGCAGTTTAAGACACAACCTAAGGATAGGTGTGGCGCTGTTGTAGTAGAGAGCAGCCTTGTTTTTCTCATCTTGGTCAGCTGTCAGGCACTCAGTTCCTGATCTCTGTTTGCTGTCAGAGAATGGAAACTTTGTTGTTCACAGACCAAGAACCTGTACAGATCTGATACATCACACAGCAGAGGATCTGCTACAATGTATCCATATCAGGCAACATTCACCAGTGTGTACATCTCTCACTAGTCCTGACAGTTTGTTACAATGTATTAGTGCAGGAAACACAAAGCAGTCTGGAGTCTGTTTAGCACTGTATGAGGCCCCGGAGAGTCGGTGCAGGATAATATTTAACGTCTCACCCAGAGAGCGGTGCGGAGACATGGCAGCCAAGCCTAAACCAGGCGGAAAGAACTATTGTGACACGGGAGCAGTGCACTCCCTGAACCCTGACAGAAGGAAGTGATCACATGACAACACACAGACAACAGTGACCCCCTCGCCTCACACATCGTCCACAGCCTCTAACCTCAATAAAGTGGAAAAATCTAACTATACTTGCGCAAAGTGGAAAATTTTCGGCAGCACTGACTGAGCGCGCCACACATGACTAGTGTCAGCCAACAAGAGAGAACAATACTCAATGTGACAGATCACAAGCGCAGACGGCCGACATACAACCGTCCTCAGCCTCACACCTCCCCCGGCCTCTAATCTGACAACCCTCAGCCTCACACCTCCCCCGACCTCTAATCTGACAACCCTCAGCCTCACTCCTCCCCCCGGCCTCTAATCTGACAACCCTCAGCCTCACACCTCCCCTGGCCTCTAATCTGACAACCCTCAGCCTCACACCTCCCCTGGCCTCTAATCTGACAACCCTCAGCCTCACTCCTCCCCCGGCCTCTAATCTGACAACCATCAGCCTCACACCTCCCCTGGCCTCTAATCTGACAACCATCAGCCTCACACCTCCCCTGGCCTCTAATCTGACAACCCTCAGCCTCACACCTCCCCTGGCCTCTAATCTGACAACCATCAGCCTCACACCTCCCCCCGGCCTCTAATCTGACAACCCTCAGCCTCACTCCTCCCCCGGCCTCTAATCTGACAACCATCAGCCTCACACCTCCCCTGGCCTCTAATCTGACAACCCTCAGCCTCACTCCTCCCCCGGCCTCTAATCTGACAACCATCAGCCTCACACCTCCCCTGGCCTCTAATCTGACAACCATCAGCCTCACACCTCCCCCGGCCTCTAATCTGACAACCCTCAGCCTCACTCCTCCCCCGGCCTCTAATCTGACAACCATCAGCCTCACTCCTCCCCCAGCCTCTAATCTGACAACCATCAGCCTCACACCTCCCCTGGCCTCTAATCTGACAACCCTCAGCCTCACTCCTCCCCTGGCCTCTAATCTGACAACCCTCAGCCTCACACATCCCCCCGGCCTCTAATCTGACAACCATCATCCTCACACCTCCCCCGGCCTCTAATCTGACAACCCTCAGCCTCACACCTCCCCCAGCCTCTAATCTGACAACCCTCAGCCTCACTCCTCCCCCAGCCTCTAATATGACTTCTTCTGTCCTCATGCGTACCTCATTTTCTAACCTCACTCTTGCTCTAAAATCCCCAATCTCTTATCTGACTTCCTCCAGTCTAACATTTCCAACAGCCTCTAATCTCATTCTTGCTCTGCCCCGTCCTCCAGTTCCCCGGACTCTAATCTGACTTTGTCTTGCCTCAAATCTCGCTCTTGTTCTAACATCCACATCATTCAAGCTCACACCTTCCTCAGCGTCTGATCCCCCATCCTCTAATCTGACTCTCCCTGGATCGTAAATTAGCGCCTTCTAACTTCCTTCTTGTACCCCAAGAAGTCTGCCTTATCTGTACCCCGGGGGTCTGTCGGGTGTCTGCCTTATCTGTACCCCGGGGGTCTGTCGGGTGTCTGCCTTATCTGTACCCCGGGGGTCTGTCGGGTGTCTGCCTTATCTGTACCCTGGGGGTCTGTCGGGTGTCTGCCTTATCTGTACCCCGGGGGTCTGTCGGGTGTCTGCCTTATCTGTACCCCAGGGGTCTGTCGGGTGTCTGCCTTATCTGTACCCCAGGGGTCTGTCGGGTGTCTGCCTTATCTGTACCCCAGGGGTCTGTCGGGTGTCTGCCTTATCTGTACCCCGGGGGTCTGTGGGGTGTCTGCTTTATCTGTACCCGGGGTCTGTCGGGTGTCTGCCTTATCTGTACCCCGGGGGTCTGTCGGGTGTCTGCCTTATCTGTACCCCGGGGGTCTGCCTTATCTGTACCCCGGGGGTCTGTCGGGTGTCTGCCTTATCTGTACCTCGGGGGTCTGTCGGGTGTCTGCCTTATCTGTACCTCGGGGGTCTGTCGGGTGTCTGCCTTATCTGTACCCTGGGGGTCTGTCGGGTGTCTGCCTTATCTGTACCCGGGGTCTGTCGGGTTTCTGCCTTATCTGTACCCTGGGGGTCTGTCGGGTGTCTGCCTTATCTGTACCTCGGGGGTCTGTCGGGTGTCTGCCTTATCTGTACCCGGGGTCTGTCAGGTTTCTGCCTTATCTGTACCCTGGGGGTCTGTCGGGTGTCTGCCTTATCTGTACCTCGGGGGTCTGTCGGGTGTCTGCCTTATCTGTACCCCGGGGGTCTGTGGGGTGTCTGCCTTATCTGTACCCCGGGGGTCTGTGGGGTGTCTGCCTTATCTGTACCCCGGGGGTCTGTCGGGTGTCTTCCTTATCTGTACCCCGGGGGTCTGTCTGGTGTCTGCCTTATCTGTACCCCGGGGGTCTGCCTTATCTGTACCCCGGGGGTCTGTGGGGTGTCTGCCTTATCTGTACCCGGGGTTTGTCGGGTGTCTGCCTTATCTGTACCTTGGGGATCTGTCGGGTGTCTGCCTTATCTGTACCCCGGGGGTCTGTGGGGTGTCTGCCTTATCTGTACCCTGGGGGTCTGTCGGGTGTCTGCCTTATCTGTACCCTGGGGGTCTGTCGGGTGTCTGCCTTATCTGTACCCCGGGGGTCTGTCGGGTGTCTGCCTTATCTGTATCCCGGGGTCTGTCGGGTGTCTGCCTTATCTGTACCCCGGGGGTCTGTGGGGTGTCTGCCTTATCTGTACCCCGGTGGTCTGTCGGGTGTCTGCCTTATCTGTATCCGGGGTCTGTCGGGTGTCTGCCTTATCTGTACCCCGGGGGTCTGTCGGGTGTCTGCCTTATCTGTACCCGGGGTTTGTCGGGTGTCTGCCTTATCTGTACCCGGGGTCTGTCGGGTGTCTGCCTTATCTGTACCCCGGGGTCTGTCGGGTGTCTGCCTTATCTGTACCCCGGGGGTCTGCCTTATCTGTACCCCGGGGGTCTGTCGGGTGTCTGCCTTATCTGTACCTCGGGGGTCTGTCGGGTGTCTGCCTTATCTGTACCCTGGGGGTCTGTCGGGTGTCTGCCTTATCTGTACCCGGGGTCTGTCGGGTTTCTGCCTTATCTGTACCCTGGGGGTCTGTCGGGTGTCTGCCTTATCTGTACCTCGGGGGTCTGTCGGGTGTCTGCCTTATCTGTACCCGGGGTCTGTCGGGTTTCTGCCTTATCTGTACCCTGGGGGTCTGTCGGGTGTCTGCCTTATCTGTACCCCGGGGGTCTGTCGGGTGTCTTCCTTATCTGTACCCCGGGGGTCTGTCTGGTGTCTGCCTTATCTGTACCCCGGGGGTCTGCCTTATCTGTACCCCGGGGGTCTGTGGGGTGTCTGCCTTATCTGTACCCCGGGGGTCTGTCGGGTGTCTGCCTTATCTGTACCCCGGGGGTCTGTCGGGTGTCTGCCTTATCTGTATCCGGGGTCTGTCGGGTGTCTGCCTTATCTGTACCCTGGGGGTCTGTCGGGTGTCTGCCTTATCTGTACCCCAGGGGTCTGTCGGGTGTCTGCCTTATCTGTACCCCAGGGGTCTGTCGGGTGTCTGCCTTATCTGTACCCCGGGGGTCTGTCGGGTGTCTGCCTTATCTGTACCCCGGGGGTCTGTCGGGTGTCTGCCTTATCTGTATCCCGGGGTCTGTCGGGTGTCTGCCTTATCTGTACCCGGGGTCTGTCGGGTGTCTGCCTTATCTGTACCCCGTGGGTCTGTCGGGTGTCTGCCTTATCTGTACCCCGGGGGTCTGTCGGGTGTCTGCCTTATCTGTACCCCGGGGGTCTGTCGGGTGTCTGCCTTATCTGTACCCCGGGGGTCTGTCGGGTGTCTGCCTTATCTGTATCCGGGGTCTGTCGGGTGTCTGCCTTATCTGTACCCTGGGGGTCTGTCGGGTGTCTGCCTTATCTGTACCCCAGGGGTCTGTCGGGTGTCTGCCTTATCTGTACCCCAGGGGTCTGTCGGGTGTCTGCCTTATCTGTACCCCGGGGGTCTGTCGGGTGTCTGCCTTATCTGTACCCCGGGGGTCTGTCGGGTGTCTGCCTTATCTGTACCCCAGGGGTCTGTCGGGTTTCTGCCTTATCTGTACCTCGGGGGTCTGTCGGGTTTCTGCCTTATCTGTACCCTGGGGGTCTGTCGGGTGTCTGCCTTATCTGTACCCCGGGGGTCTGTCGGGTGTCTGCCTTATCTGTATCCCGGGGTCTGTCGGGTGTCTGCCTTATCTGTACCCTGGGGGTCTGTCGGGTGTCTGCCTTATCTGTACCCTGGGGGTCTGTCGGGTGTCTGCCTTATCTGTACCCCGGGGGTCTGTCGGGTGTCTGCCTTATCTGTATCCCGGGGTCTGTCGGGTGTCTGCCTTATCTGTACCCTGGGGGTCTGTCGGGTGTCTGCCTTATCTGTACCCCGGGGGTCTGTCGGGTGTCTGCTTTATCTGTACCCTGGGGGTCTGTCGGGTGTCTGCCTTATCTGTACCCTGGGGGTCTGTCGGGTGTCTGCCTTATCTGTACCCTGGGGGTCTGTCGGGTGTCTGCCTTATCTGTACCCTGGGGGTCTGTCGGGTGTCTGCCTTATCTGTACCCTGGGGGTCTGTCGGGTGTCTGCCTTATCTGTACCCTGGGGGTCTGTCGGGTGTCTGCCTTATCTGTACCCTGGGGGTCTGTCGGGTGTCTGCCTTATCTGTACCCCGGGGGTCTGTCGGGTGTCTGCCTTATCTGTATCCCGGGGTCTGTCGGGTGTCTGCCTTATCTGTACCCTGGGGGTCTGTCGGGTTTCTGCTTTATCTGTATCCCGGGGTCTGTCGGGTGTCTGCCTTATCTGTATCCCGGGGTCTGTCGGGTGTTTGCCTTATCTGTACCCCGGGGGTCTGTCGGGTGTCTGCCTTATCTGTACCCTGGGGGTCTGTCGGGTGTCTGCCTTATCTGTACCCCGGGGGTCTGTCGGGTGTCTGCCTTATCTGTACCCTGGGGGTCTGTCGGGTGTCTGCCTTATCTGTACCCTGGGGGTCTGTCGGGTGTCTGCCTTATCTGTACCCCGGGGGTCTGTCGGGTGTCTGCCTTATCTGTATCCCGGGGTCTGTCGGGTGTCTGCCTTATCTGTACCCCGGGGGTCTGTGGGGTGTCTGCCTTATCTGTACCCCGGTGGTCTGTCGGGTGTCTGCCTTATCTGTATCCGGGGTCTGTCGGGTGTCTGCCTTATCTGTACCCCGGGGGTCTGTCGGGTGTCTGCCTTATCTGTACCCGGGGTTTGTCGGGTGTCTGCCTTATCTGTACCCGGGGTCTGTCGGGTGTCTGCCTTATCTGTACCCCGGGGGTCTGTCGGGTGTCTGCCTTATCTGTACCCCGGGGGTCTGCCTTATCTGTACCCCGGGGGTCTGTCGGGTGTCTGCCTTATCTGTACCTCGGGGGTCTGTCGGGTGTCTGCCTTATCTGTACCCTGGGGGTCTGTCGGGTGTCTGCCTTATCTGTACCCGGGGTCTGTCGGGTTTCTGCCTTATCTGTACCCTGGGGGTCTGTCGGGTGTCTGCCTTATCTGTACCTCGGGGGTCTGTCGGGTGTCTGCCTTATCTGTACCCGGGGTCTGTCGGGTTTCTGCCTTATCTGTACCCTGGGGGTCTGTCGGGTGTCTGCCTTATCTGTACCCCGGGGGTCTGTCGGGTGTCTTCCTTATCTGTACCCCGGGGGTCTGTCTGGTGTCTGCCTTATCTGTACCCCGGGGGTCTGCCTTATCTGTACCCCGGGGGTCTGTGGGGTGTCTGCCTTATCTGTACCCCGGGGGTCTGTCGGGTGTCTGCCTTATCTGTACCCCGGGGGTCTGTCGGGTGTCTGCCTTATCTGTATCCGGGGTCTGTCGGGTGTCTGCCTTATCTGTACCCTGGGGGTCTGTCGGGTGTCTGCCTTATCTGTACCCCAGGGGTCTGTCGGGTGTCTGCCTTATCTGTACCCCAGGGGTCTGTCGGGTGTCTGCCTTATCTGTACCCCGGGGGTCTGTCGGGTGTCTGCCTTATCTGTACCCCGGGGGTCTGTCGGGTGTCTGCCTTATCTGTATCCCGGGGTCTGTCGGGTGTCTGCCTTATCTGTACCCGGGGTCTGTCGGGTGTCTGCCTTATCTGTACCCGGGGTCTGTCGGGTGTCTGCCTTATCTGTACCCCGTGGGTCTGTCGGGTGTCTGCCTTATCTGTACCCCGGGGTCTGTCGGGTGTCTGCCTTATCTGTACCCCGGGGGTCTGTCGGGTGTCTGCCTTATCTGTACCCCGGGGGTCTGTCGGGTGTCTGCCTTATCTGTATCCGGGGGTCTGTCGGGTGTCTGCCTTATCTGTACCCTGGGGGTCTGTCGGGTGTCTGCCTTATCTGTACCCCAGGGGTCTGTCGGGTGTCTGCCTTATCTGTACCCCAGGGGTCTGTCGGGTGTCTGCCTTATCTGTACCCCGGGGGTCTGTCGGGTGTCTGCCTTATCTGTACCCCGGGGGTCTGTCGGGTGTCTGCCTTATCTGTACCCCAGGGGTCTGTCGGGTTTCTGCCTTATCTGTACCTCGGGGGTCTGTCGGGTTTCTGCCTTATCTGTACCCTGGGGGTCTGTCGGGTGTCTGCCTTATCTGTACCCCGGGGGTCTGTCGGGTGTCTGCCTTATCTGTATCCCGGGGTCTGTCGGGTGTCTGCCTTATCTGTACCCTGGGGGTCTGTCGGGTGTCTGCCTTATCTGTACCCTGGGGGTCTGTCGGGTGTCTGCCTTATCTGTACCCCGGGGGTCTGTCGGGTGTCTGCCTTATCTGTATCCCGGGGTCTGTCGGGTGTCTGCCTTATCTGTACCCTGGGGGTCTGTCGGGTGTCTGCCTTATCTGTACCCTGGGGGTCTGTCTGGTGTCTGCCTTATCTGTACCCCGGGGGTCTGTCGGGTGTCTGCCTTATCTGTATCCCGGGGTCTGTCGGGTGTCTGCCTTATCTGTACCCTGGGGGTCTGTCGGGTGTCTGCCTTATCTGTACCCCGGGGGTCTGTCGGGTGTCTGCTTTATCTGTACCCTGGGGGTCTGTCGGGTGTCTGCCTTATCTGTACCCTGGGGGTCTGTCGGGTGTCTGCCTTATCTGTACCCTGGGGGTCTGTCGGGTGTCTGCCTTATCTGTACCCTGGGGGTCTGTCGGGTGTCTGCCTTATCTGTACCCTGGGGGTCTGTCGGGTGTCTGCCTTATCTGTACCCTGGGGGTCTGTCGGGTGTCTGCCTTATCTGTACCCTGGGGGTCTGTCGGGTGTCTGCCTTATCTGTACCCCGGGGGTCTGTCGGGTGTCTGCCTTATCTGTATCCCGGGGTCTGTCGGGTGTCTGCCTTATCTGTACCCTGGGGGTCTGTCGGGTTTCTGCTTTATCTGTATCCCGGGGTCTGTCGGGTGTCTGCCTTATCTGTATCCCGGGGTCTGTCGGGTGTTTGCCTTATCTGTACCCCGGGGGTCTGTCGGGTGTCTGCCTTATCTGTACCCTGGGGGTCTGTCGGGTGTCTGCCTTATCTGTACCCCGGGGGTCTGGCGGGTGTCTGCCTTATCTGTACCCTGGGGGTCTGTCGGGTGTCTGCCTTATCTGTACCCCGGGGGTCTGTCGGGTGTCTGCCTTATCTGTACCCTGGGGGTCTGTCGGGTGTCTGCCTTATCTGTACCCCGGGGTCTGTCGGGTGTCTGCCTTATCTGTACCCGGGGTCTGTCGGGTGTCTGCCTTATCTGTACCCCGGGGGTCTGTCGGGTGTCTGCCTTATCTGTACCCTGGGGGTCTGTCGGGTGTCTGCCTTATCTGTACCCTGGGGGTCTGTCGGGTGTCTGCCTTATCTGTACCCCGGGGGTCTGTCGGGTGTCTGCCTTATCTGTATCCCGGGGTCTGTCGGGTGTCTGCCTTATCTGTACCCTGGGGGTCTGTCGGGTGTCTGCCTTATCTGTACCCCGGGGGTCTGTCGGGTGTCTGCTTTATCTGTACCCCGGGGGTCTGTCGGGTGTCTGCCTTATCTGTACCCTGGGGGTCTGTCGGGTGTCTGCCTTATCTGTACCCTGGGGGTCTGTCGGGTGTCTGCCTTATATGTATCCCGGGGGTCTCTCCAATGTTACCCTTATTTGTACCGTGACGCCCTCTCTGGTGTCGTCCTTATCCGTGCCCAGGGGGTCTCTCGTGTGTCACCCTTATCTGTACCCCGGGGGTCTCTCTCAGTCCCGGCCTCAGCTGGGTGACAGTCCTTGGAGATGGCGGCGTCACACATCTGCTCCAACACAACCCTGAAGTGGCGATAACAAACCCTCAGGAGGCAACCGCTCTAACTCCTTAGCAACAGTCTGGAATTTAAGCAAGCAAGAAAGTGTGTCATGTGATACCACTGGGCTCTGCTGATTGGGTGACGGGGACATTAGGGTTGCAGGGACGTGTCATGTGACTTCTCTTGGCTGTGCTCATTGGCTAAAAGTGTTCTTGCCTTGTGACAGGACTAGCACAAAGCCTGTCATGTGACCTTCTCTCAACTGCTGATTGGTTAAGGAATGCAGTGAAGTGTCATGTGATACCTCTCAGCTCGGATGATTGGTTGAGAGGGTTTTACTTGCTTCCAAGTAAATGAGATTCACATAAACATGCTGATTTATAGCTATAGATAAGCAGCGCCGCTGCTCTCCTCCTGATACATCATTGCGTCTACCACAGTCTGACGTCATCTTTAAACATGGCTAAAAAGAACACAAACCGCAGGCAATACATGGGGCACATACCTGGACCCTAAGGGGACAGAACTGGGTACACTCCGGATCCTCTATTAGATTCTGTCAGATGTTGGGTGCTGACAACATTGATAAGCTGACAGCAGCACCCCTTATATACATACTGGTGGTCATGGTAACCAAGGTGCAGCAGTGATGGCTACAGGTCCTCAGCTGTGTCTATGGGGACTTGTACCTAGGAAGCAGCAAGATAATAACCTTCACCTATAGACACACATACCATCCCGTATACACTCAGATGTGAAGAGTTATACAGATAACCCTATATCATCACCTATAGACACATAAATCAGCCCGTATGCACTCAGAGATGTGAGGAGGTATACAGATAACCCTATAGCATCACCTGTAGACATATATATATCATATTCATACACTCAGAATGTGAGGAGGTACACAGATAACCCTATATAATCGCCTATACACACATAAACCAGCCCGTATGCACTCAGAGATGTGAGGAGGTATACAGATAACCCTATATCATCGCCTATAGACACACATACCATCCCGTATACACTCAGATGTGAAGAGTTATACAGATAACCCTATATGATCACCTATACACACATAAACCAGCCCGTATGCACTCAGAGATGTGAGGAGGTATACAGATAACCCTATATCATCACCTATAGACACATATACCATCCCGTATACACTCAGAGATGAGAGGAGATATACAGATAATCCTATAGCATCACCTATAGACATATATACCATATTCATACACTCAGAGATGTGAGGAGGTACACAGATATCCCTATATCATCGCCTATAGACACATATACCATCCCCATACAAATATCCTTATATATCATTGCCTATAGACACATATATCAGTCCCATACAAAGATATCCTTATATATCATTGCCTATAGACACATATACCATCCCCATACACTCAGGGAAGATACAGCTGAGATTGGCGGAGACGCATAACACATCTGTAACAACAGATGACTCTTGAGAACCTTCAGATGCTTTACTTGCAGTGACCAATGTATGTACGTAGGTAGCCCTGACTACCTGCACCTGCCCCCCCCCCAACACATATACACACTGTAGAGATAGGATACAGCTCTGAGAGAGAGAGAGCTGTAACGTTCGGCATCTTACATTAGACTGACTTTCTAATACACCTCATATGTTATGTACACTGGAGATCAAAATTAGAGAACAATGTATGAACGCCTGATGTTTTCATAAATAATGTAATCTACATTGATGACCATTTGTAGGATTTTCTATAAGGGGTACACCATGCCACTAGAACAGTGTTTTGCAAAATAATCAAAGTCTATCAACATATAACCTTTATTTTGCAAAAAACGTGATGATGAAAATGAGAGAGCAGCAAAGACTGTAGCACAGAGAGAGATTCTCCAGCAGTCAGTAGGAAGTGACATCAGCACATCAGCGGCCACAGGACATCACTCGTCTCTCACACTGCTCTTCTTCCAGTCTCTTCCACAGTTCTGACTCTGGTGGGTTTCTTGGCCATAACTTTGTCACCAAGGATTTTCCAGAGATTTTCTATTGGGTTTAGATCAGGATTCTGGGCGGCCATTTCATTGTTTTAAGGACCTGCTTTCCCGGTTTTGCTGTGTGACATTGTCCTGCATGAAGATTGCTGACTGACTGAATGATGACCACAAGGATGGAGCCCTGTGTTGTTGTAGACCAGGGGTCGGCAACCCCCGGCACGCATGCCAAGAGTGGCACGCGAGGCTTATCTCCCTGGCACGGCGGCGGAGTCCTCACCCAGCAGCTTCAATCAGACCAAACATGGCCAAAACGAAACTGCTATTATTATACTGTGGGGTCTCTTCAGACCCCCGAGTATAATAAGCGGAGACTTAGGAGAAGTGATGAAACATAAAAATACAATGATACTCACCTTGCTCCCTGCGCTACGCGGCGGCTGTGCGATCTGCAGGCGCTTCTCACAACTGACAGGGCCTCAGGGGTCACGTACGGTGTCATTACGCATAATGACGCGATGTGACCCCAGAGACTCAACCAGTGGTTGCTGACTACAGGCAGAAGCGCTGAAGAGAACAGAGCGGCAGCGGAGCGCAGGAAAAGGTGAGTACATTGTTTTTTTATGTTTGTCACCTCTCTTGGTCCTGCACTTATTATACTCGGGGGTCTGAAGAGAGCTATGGGACATAATACCGTGTGCAGGGACTGCTATGGGACATAATACCATGTGCAGGGACCACTATGGGACATAATACCGTGTGCAGGGACCGCTATGGAACATAATATTGTGTGCAGGGACTACTATGGGACATAATACCGTGTGCAGGGGCCGCTTTGGGACATTATTCTGTATAACGGTGTGTTTTCTGCATTAACAATGTGTTTTTAAACAGAAAACACAGGCATTTTTTTTTGTGCAAAAATGCACCATGTGAACGCAGTTTTACATTGAAGTAAAAGTTCCAGTGGCCTAAGACTATATCTGCATCCAGATACATAGTGTGTATTCACCATAAGGTGCCGCCATACGGGGCTCCTGGACACATTTACCACTAATTGGGGGCTGCACATGGACTTTCATTGCTTCTAATCGGAAAGTACAGGCACGTCCCAGAAAATAGCAGTAAGCGCATGTGTCCTGAAGCATCTGGTGGCAGCACTTCTGTGTTATGGTTTGTGGTATATGACTTTAGTTTAGGGGTCGTCAGAGTTACAATTATTGACCGGCACTCCGAGTACCTCATCTTTGATTTTTTAATTAAAATCGGCACGCCGAACAAAAAAGGTTGCCTACCCCTGTTGTAGAAGGTTCTGCTACACACTTGCATTCACTCTGCCATGTAGCTGTATGAGAGGTCCAGCAAACCATGGCCCTTCCTCTTCCACCTTTCACTGACATCTTTACACACTTTGGGTTCAGTCTTTCCCCAGTTTTTCGACGAATATAATGTTTCCCATCAGACCCAAATAAATTAAAACTTGTTTTCATCCCTATAATGAGCTCTGGAGCACTTCTCCTGTGTCCACACAACTTGCTCCTCAGCAGAGGGGAGTCTAGCCTTGTGATTCTTTCTGCTAATGAGAGGTTTGGTCACTGACCACAGAGTGGGCTTTCAGTCCATCGAGACCCTGTATGACAGTGAGAAAGATCCTTACCAGCAATTCCGCTGCCCATGGAGATTCTCCGCATTATCCTGTCCTCTCTTGCATTTGTCTTCGAGGGCGACCAGCCTTCTTGGGGGACTTGAATGAGTTTGTGATGTTGTAAAGCTGCAATATTCTAGAAATCACAGACTTGGAACCACCAATTTCTCTTGCTATGGCTGATAGGGTCACCCCTTTGGCCTTCATCCTGCTGCCGGAAGGTTTCAGTCACTTTGGAACGGCGCACCATTTTTGCAAAGTCAGTGAAAAGTGGAAAGTTAGTCTGCCAGTTACACAGGGATTGTCAGATAATGAAGGAGATTATCAGCAGGTGCCAGATTAACACCAATAACGTGCAGGTATCTAAACATGTTCTCTAATTTTGATCAGTGTTCTTATACAATAATCTCATTTACATTTTTATTCTGGGCTTTAGAATAAATACAATTTATAAAATAAAATTAAAATACTCATGTTAGGAAATATTCACATAGGATGACACAATGACCTGGACATTTAGGAAATTGTGTGTTTTCTAATTTTGATCTCCAGTGTACATGTCCATAGTATATCAAATGTGTACAATATATATATATATATATATATATCTCAATGCATATGTGTACACTGCATATTATAGATATCTACTCTAAATACAGTATACCCTGTATATAATGTACACCTATAAAAACAGGAAGTATGTCAGGCACATATAATACATAGTGTAAGCCCTACACCCTGTATATTATAGGTGTACACTGTATACATCCTGTATATTATAGACCATATATACTGTATACACCATATATATAAAATGTGAACACTGTATTAGATGCACCCTGTATATTAAATGAGTACACTATATATAACATATACCCTTTATATTATACACTATATAACCTGCATATAAACTGTATATTATAGACTATATACACCATGTCAATATTTGCCTAGAAAATGAACTTTATCCCCCAAAACACATTTCAACATCATTGCAGCCCTGCCTTAAAAGGACCACCTAACATCGTTTCAGTGATTGCTCCATTAACACAGGTGTGGGTGTTGATGAGGACAGGGCTGGAGATCAATCTGTCATGATTATGTAAGAATGACACCACTGGACACTTTAAAAGGAGGCTGGTGCTTGCCATCATTGTTTCTCTTCTGTTAACCATGGTTATCTCTAAAGAAACACGTGCAGTCATCATTGCACTGCACAAAAATGGCCTAACTGGGAAGAGTATTGCAGCTAGAAAGATTGCACCTCAGTCAACAATCTATCGCATCATCAAGAACTTCAAGGAGAGCGGTTCCATTGGTGCCAAAAAGGCTCCAGGGCGCCCAAGAAAGACCAGCAAGCGGCAGGACCGTCTCTTAAAAGTGTTTCAGCTGCGGGATGGGGCTACCAGCAGTGCAGAGCTTGCTGAGGAATGGCAGCAGGCAGGTGTGAGTGCATCTGCACGCACTGTGAGGCGGAGACTCTTGGAGCAAGGCCTGGTCTCAAGGAGGGCAGCAAAGAAGCCACTTCTCTCCAGAAAAAACATCAGGGACAGACTGATATTCTGCAAAAGGTACAGGGAGTGGACTGCTGAGGACTGGGGGAAAGTCATTTTCTCTGATGAATCCCCTTTTCCATTGTTTGGAACATCTGGAAAACAGCTTATTCGGAGAAGAAGAGGTGAGCGCTACCACCAGTCTTGTCTCATGCCAACTGTAAAGCATCCTGAAACCATTCATGTGTGGGGTTGCTTCTCAGCCAAGGGAATCGGCTCTCTCACAGTCTTGCCTAAAAACACAGCCATGAATAAAGAATGGTACCAGAATGTCCTCCAAGAGCAACTTCTCCCAACCGTCCAAGAGCAGTTTGGCGCTCAACAATGCCTTTTCCAGCATGATGGAGCACCTTGCCATAAAGCAAAGGTGATAACTAAATGGCTCAGGGAACAAAACATAGAGATTTTGGGTCCATGGCCTGGAAACTCCCCAGATCTTAATCCCATTGAGAACTTGTGGTCAATCATCAAGAGACGGGTGGACAAACAAAAACCAACAAATTCAGACAAAATGAAAGCATTGATTCTGCAAGAATGGACTGCTATCAGTCAGGATTTGGTCCAGAAGTTGATTGAGAGCATGCCAGGGAGAATTGCAGAGGTCCTGAAGAAGAAGGGTCAACACTGCAAATATTGACTTGCTGCATTAACTCATTCTGTCAATATAAGCTTCTGTTACTCATAATATGAATGCAATTCTATTTCTGTATGTGATAAAAACATCTGACAAACACACAGAAAAACCAGAGGGCAGCAGATCATGTGAAAATACAATATTTGT
>CAMRHE010001956.1:0-17826 GCA_947044405.1 Leptodactylus fallax | reverse complement strand
AGCAGTATTATAATAGTTATATTCTTGTACATAGGGGGCAGTATTATAGTAGTTATATTCTTGTACATAGGAGCAGTATTATAGTAGTTATATTCTTGTACATAGGGGGCAGTATTATAGTAGTTATATTCTTGTACATAGGAGGTAGTATTATAGTAGTTATATTCTTGTACATAGGAGGTAGTATTATAGTAGTTATATTCTTGTACATAGGAGGTAGTATTATAGTAGTTATATTCTTGTACATAGGAGCAGTATTATAGTAGTTATATTCTTGTACATAGGAGCAGTATTATAATAGTTATATTCTTGTACATAGGGGGCAGTATTATAGTAGTTATATTCTTGTACATAGGAGCAGTATTATAGTAGTTATATTCTTGTACATAGGGGGCAGTATTATAGTAGTTATATTCTTGTACATAGGAGGTAGTATTATAGTAGTTATATTCTTGTACATAGGAGTAGTATTATAGTAGTTATATTCTTGTACATAGTAGTATTATAGTAGTTATATTCTTGTACATAGGAGCAGTATTATAGTAGTTATATTCTTGTACATAGGAGCAGTATTATAGTAGTTATATTCTTGTACATAGGAGCAGTATTATAGTAGTTATATTCTTGTACATAGGAGGTAGTATTATAGTAGTTATATTCTTGTACATAGGGGGCAGTATTATAGTAGTTATATTCTTGTACATAGGAGGTAGTATTATAGTAGTTATATTCTTGTACATAGGAGGTAGTATTATAGTAGTTATATTCTTGTACATAGGAGGTAGTATTATAGTAGTTATATTCTTGTACAAAGGAGTAGTATTATAGTAGTTATATTCTTGTACATAGGAGTAGTATTATAGTAGTTATATTCTTGTACATAGGAGCAGTATTATAGTAGTTATATTCTTGTACATAGGAGCAGTATTATAGTAGTTATATTCTTGTACATAGGAGGTAGTATTATAGTAGTTATATTCTTGTACATAGGAGGTAGTATTATAGTAGTTATATTCTTGTACATAGGGGGCAGTATTATAGTAGTTATATTCTTGTACATAGGAGGTAGTATTATAGTAGTTATATTCTTGTACATAGGAGGTAGTATTATAGTAGTTATATTCTTGTACATAGGAGGTAGTATTATAGTAGTTATATTCTTGTACATAGGAGCAGTATTATAATAGTTATATTCTTGTACATAGGGGGCAGTATTATAGTAGTTATATTCTTGTACATAGGAGCAGTATTATAGTAGTTATATTCTTGTACATAGGGGGCAGTATTATAGTAGTTATATTCTTGTACATAGGAGGTAGTATTATAGTAGTTATATTCTTGTACATAGGAGGTAGTATTATAGTAGTTATATTCTTGTACATTGGAGGTAGTATTATAGTAGTTATATTCTTGTACATAGGAGCAGTATTATAGTAGTTATATTCTTGTACATAGGAGCAGTATTATAATAGTTATATTCTTGTACATAGGGGGCAGTATTATAGTAGTTATATTCTTGTACATAGGAGCAGTATTATAGTAGTTATATTCTTGTACATAGGGGGCAGTATTATAGTAGTTATATTCTTGTACATAGTAGTATTATAGTAGTTATATTCTTGTACATAGGAGCAGTATTATAGTAGTTATATTCTTGTACATAGGAGCAGTATTATAGTAGTTATATTCTTGTACATAGGAGCAGTATTATAGTAGTTATATTCTTGTACATAGGAGGTAGTATTATAGTAGTTATATTCTTGTACATAGGGGGCAGTATTATAGTAGTTATATTCTTGTACATAGGAGGTAGTATTATAGTAGTTATATTCTTGTACATAGGAGGTAGTATTATAGTAGTTATATTCTTGTACATAGGAGGTAGTATTATAGTAGTTATATTCTTGTACAAAGGAGTAGTATTATAGTAGTTATATTCTTGTACATAGGAGTAGTATTATAGTAGTTATATTCTTGTACATAGGAGCAGTATTATAGTAGTTATATTCTTGTACATAGGAGCAGTATTATAGTAGTTATATTCTTGTACATAGGAGTAGTATTATAGTAGTTATATTCTTGTACATAGGGTAGTATTATAGTAGTTATATTCTTGTACATAGGAGTAGTATTATAGTAGTTATATTCTTGTACATAGGGGGCAGTATTATAGTAGTTATATTCCTGTACATAGGAGCAGTATTATAGTAGTTATATTCTTGTACATAGGAGTACTATTATAGTAGTTATATTCTTGTACATAGGAGGGTAGTATTATAGTAGTTATATTCTTGTACATAGGGGGAGTATTATAGTAGTTATATTCCTGTACATAGGAGCAGTATTATAGTAGTTATATTCTTGTACATAGGAGCAGTATTATAGTAGTTATATTCTTGTACATAGGAGTACTATTATAGTAGTTATATTCTTGTACATAGGAGGGTAGTATTATAGTAGTTATATTCTTGTACATAGGAGCAGTATTATAATAGTTATATTCTTGTACATAGGGGGCAGTATTATAGTAGTTATATTCTTGTACATAGGAGCAGTATTATAGTAGTTATATTCTTGTACATAGGGGGCAGTATTATAGTAGTTATATTCTTGTACATAGTAGTATTATAGTAGTTATATTCTTGTACATAGGAGCAGTATTATAGTAGTTATATTCTTGTACATAGGAGCAGTATTATAGTAGTTATATTCTTGTACATAGGAGCAGTATTATAGTAGTTATATTCTTGTACATAGGAGGTAGTATTATAGTAGTTATATTCTTGTACATAGGGGGCAGTATTATAGTAGTTATATTCTTGTACATAGGAGGTAGTATTATAGTAGTTATATTCTTGTACATAGGAGGTAGTATTATAGTAGTTATATTCTTGTACATAGGAGGTAGTATTATAGTAGTTATATTCTTGTACAAAGGAGTAGTATTATAGTAGTTATATTCTTGTACATAGGAGTAGTATTATAGTAGTTATATTCTTGTACATAGGAGCAGTATTATAGTAGTTATATTCTTGTACATAGGAGCAGTATTATAGTAGTTATATTCTTGTACATAGGAGTAGTATTATAGTAGTTATATTCTTGTACATAGGAGCAGTATTATAGTAGTTATATTCTTGTACATAGGAGTAGTATTATAGTAGTTATATTCTTGTACATAGGGGGCAGTATTATAGTAGTTATATTCCTGTACATAGGAGCAGTATTATAGTAGTTATATTCTTGTACATAGGAGTACTATTATAGTAGTTATATTCTTGTACATAGGAGGGTAGTATTATAGTAGTTATATTCTTGTACATAGGAGGTAGTATTATAGTAGTTATATTCCTGTACATAGGAGCAGTATTATAGTAGTTATATTCTTGTACATAGGAGCAGTATTATAGTAGTTATATTCTTGTACATAGGAGGTAGTATTATAGTAGAATTAGTATTTGGGATGTGCTTGCGATCAGAGTGGACTACCTCCGCAGTGACTCTTGTGTATTGATGTGCGGTTATATTGGGTATCTTATAAATCTGTTGCTCAGCAGAGATTCTGTATAAATCTGTAGAAAGTATTTCCACCAGCAGCCCCAGCAGATGAATGTGTCTTTCTCCAGTAATTACTCCTCCTGTCGCGCTCCTCATTTAACACTTGCTGCCTTCATTTTCTGCATTCTTATTTCATCTCTGCGCCATTGTAACCGATTATCTGAAATATTGGGTTTGGGGATTTTCTTGTAATTAGTTTTTAAGGGGAAAAACAGCGAGCAGATTGATGGATTTATTTATGCCACGTGAATTGGCCGCTCACTGTCTGGAATATCAATGTTTATCTGAACTTGTCATTTTATAGTACCCCCCTCCCCCCGCCCTATCATGGATTTATCTAAATTGAGCCAAATCTATGTGTGTTTTCACTTTGCAGAGCTGCAGGCTCATCGATCCAGGCAGCGATCACTTTGAACTAAGCCAGATTATTAAAAATGCATCAGTTCCCAAAGAGATGCAGTGTAACTACAGAGGATCAATGTGCGTTTAATCAGGCGGGGTCAGGAGCGGAGCGGGCCTGTTATACACAAAGTGATGGGGACGGGCCCGGAGAAAGAAAGTTGACATGACTAATGTATAGGAGGATCAGCCAGGCTCTCATGCCAAAGGAAATGGCTACATTCCTCCAAAAACAGTGCCATCCTCGTCATGGTGGTTCTGTCTGGTATGACAACTCAAACTCACTTCAGTGTAGCTAATTTTCAAAAACAGAGTCATGGACTGGTGCGTGTGACCAGCAATGGTTTTACATTCTTACACAACTCTCTTTAGTTACTCTGTCTCCACGCTCTCTCTTCGATTGCTTGTCCCCCACATTCTCTCTCTTCGATTGCTCGTTCTCCACACTCTCTTCGGTTGCTCATCCTCCACGTTCTCTCTCTTCAGTTGCTCGTCCTCCATGTTCTCTTCGATTTCTCGTCCTCCACGTTCTCTCTCTTCGATTTCTCGTCCTCCACGTTCTCTCTCTTCGATTGCTCGTCCTCCACGTTCTCTTTCTTCTGTTGCTCGTCCTCCACGTTCTCTCTCTTCGGTTGCTCGTACTCCACGTTCTCTCTCTTCGGTTGCTCGTCCTCCACGTTCTCTCTCTTCGGTTGCTCGTCCTCCACGTTCTCTCTCTTGGTTGTCGTGGTTGCTCGTCCTCCACGTTCTCTCTCTTCGGTTGCTCGTCCTCCACGTTCTCTCTCGTGGTGCTCGGTCCTCTCTCTGCTCGGGTCCTCCTCCCGTTCTCTCTCTTCGGTTGCTTGTCCTCCCGTTCTCTCTCTTCGGTTGCTTGTCCTCCACGTTCTCTCTCTTCAGTTGCTCGTCCTCCCGCTCTTTCTTCAGTTGCTCCTCCTCCATGTTTTCTCTCTTCGATTGCTCGTCCTCCACGTTTTCTCTCTTCGATTGCTCGTCCTCCACGTTCTCTCTCTTGGTTGCTCCTTTGTCCTCTACATTCTCTTCGGTTGCTCATCCTCCACGTTCTCTCTCTTCGGTTGCTTGTCCTCCACGTTCTCTTTCTTCGGTTGCTCGTCCTCCACGTTCTCTTTCTTTGGTTGCTCGTCCTCCATGTTTTCTCTCTTCGATTGCTCGTCCTCCACTTTCTCTCTCTTCGGTTGCTCGTCCTCCACGTTTTCTCTCTTCGCCCCCATTCCTCTCTTCGGTTGCTCGTCCTCCACGTTTTCTCTCTTCGATTGCTCGTCCTCCACGTTCTCTCTCTTTGGTTGCTCGTCCTCTACATTCTCTTCGGTTGCTCATCCTCCACGTTTTCTCTCTTCGGTTGCTTGTCCTCCACGTTCTCTCTCTTCGGTTGCTCGTCCTCCACGTTCTCTTTCTTCAGTTGCTCGTCCTCCATGTTTTCTCTCTTCGATTGCTTGTCCTCCACTTTCTCTCTTCGGTTCCCCTTCTTTTTTTTTTTTTTCTCTTCCTCCCGTTTTCTCTCTTCGGTTGCTCGTCCTCCCGTTTTCTCTCTTCAGTTGCTCGTCCTCCACGTTCTCTTTCTTTGGTTGCTCGTCCTCCATGTTTTCTCTCTTCGATTGCTCGTCCTCCACTTTCTCTCTCTTGGGTTGCTCATCCTCCACGTTTTCTCTTTTCAATTGCTCGTCCTCCACATTCTCTCTCTTCGGTTGCTCGTCCTCCTCTCTCTTTGATTGCTCGTCCTCCATTTCTCTCTCTTTGGTTGCTCGTCCTCTTTCTCTCCGTTTCTCTCTCTTTGGTTGCTCGTCCTCTACATTCTCTTCGGTTGCTCATCCTCCACGTTTTCTCTCTTCGGTTGCTCTGTCCTCCACGTTCTCTCTCTTCGGTTGGCTCGTCCTCCACGTTCTCTTTCTTCAGTTGCTCGTCCTCCTTTTCCTTTCGATTGTTTTCTCTCTTCGGTTGCTTGTCCTCCACTTTCTCTCTCTTCGGTTGCTCGTCCTCCACGTTCTCTTTCTTTGGTTGCTCGTCCTCCATGTTTTCTCTCTTCGATTGCTCGTCCTCCACTTTCTCTCTCTTCGGTTGCTCGTCCTCCACGTTTTCTCTTTTCAATTGCTCGTCCTCCACATTCTCTCTCTTCGGTTCTCTCTCTTTGGTTGCTCGTCCTCCATTCTCTCGCCCCCCCCGGCCCCCCCGTTCTCTCTCTTCGGTTGCTCGTCCTCCACGTTCTCTTTCTTCAGTTGCTCGTCCTCCATGTTTTCTCTCTTCGATTGCTTGTCCTCCACTTTCTCTCTCTTCGGTTGCTCGTCCTCCACGTTCTCTTTCTTTGGTTGCTCGTCCTCCACGTTTTCTCTCTTCGGTTGCTTGTCCTCCACGTTCTCTCTCTTCGGTTGCTCGTCCTCCACGTTCTCTTTCTTTGGTTGCTCGTCCTCCATGTTTTCTCTCTTCGATTGCTCGTCCTCCACTTTCTCTCTCTTTGGTTGCTCGTCCTCCACGTTTTCTCTTTTCAATTGCTCGTCCTCCACATTCTCTCTCTTCGGTTGCTCGTCCTCCACGTTCTCTCTCTTTGATTGCTCGTCCTCCATGTTCTCTCTCTTTGGTTGCTCGTCCTCCACGTTTTCTCTCTTCGGTTGCTCGTCCTCCACGTTCTCTCTCTTTGATTGCTCGTCCTCTACATTCTCTTCGGTTGCTCGTCCTCCACGTTCTATCTCTTTGGTTGCTCGTCCTCTACATTCTCTTCGGTTGCTCGTCCTCCACGTTCTCTCTCTTTGGTTGCTCGTCCTCTACATTCTCTTCGGTTGTTCGGCCTCACTTCTTTCCAGTAGACGGTCATATTTTTGCCCTTGTAAACGACATCTTGTTTTATTGCCCCATTAAACCAGTGCTGGAGATGCCTCCTGATACAGAATCCTCTTTTCTCCACCTTGGGTCCTGTTTTTATTATTTTCCGATGAGTCTAATAATCATAAAAAGTTCAGAATGTCGATATCCGTGTGCGAGTCGCGGCCCGTGTCGTGTTTAACCAAATGGGGCCCCAGGTGTGTCTGCGAGCTTTCATTTTGTCAGCCATAAACTCATTTATTTGCGCTTCTCCTCTGTCTTTGAGCTTCCTCGGGTTATTAAAAACCAATCTGTGCTCCCAAATGGATGGATTGTAACTCGGATAATCAATACGTTTTTAATCAGAGTGCAGGCCGGGGCTGCAGGCGCCATCGCCTTTATGTAGACACCAATAATATCTGCAGAAATGACAAGGATGTTACACTCTGCACTGTCTAGTGACGCATTGCCGTATCCGCACATATATCCACACCATCATAGTGAGCAGATCAGTCTGGGGTCAAGGGCGCCCTTATGAGTGAGTGATGGCTGAGAACGTAGGTGAGGGCTTGTGTGATTAGTGCACACTATTGGGCAGGATATTGGATCCTATGAACAGCTCAGCACTGGTCATGGCACATCCAAAGTATATAGTGGGCATTCACCAGTCACCACCTCTATCACAGGACTGGCAGGCCCACGAAGAGAAGAACCTGACCCGCTCCATCCTAATTGTGTAAGCACAGCCATTGTACCACATCTGTAGTGGTTACGACTCCTCCACTATTAGACTGTATTAGCTGTCCATCAGCCTTATTGCCAGCCTAGCTGTCCATGGTGACTTCACTGAGGCAGGAAGTAGTTAACCTCCTCCCTCCCAATAGAAGGCACCATAACTGCAGGAAAAGAAGGGTCAGAGCTGGGATTTATCAGACATGACACATGTCTGCCATATGTATTAATTGCCCACCTAGAATAGACCAGACCCATCAGCCTTATCTGCAGCCTAAAAGTCCACGGTGACATCACTGAGGCAGGAAGTAGCTAACTTCTCCTCCTACCCAATAGAAATCACTATGACTGGCGGCTGCACCATAACTGCAGGAAATGAAGGGTCAGAGCTGGGATGTATCATAGTTTTATTATAGTCCATAGTTAGCCACACAACCTCTGGATAAGGCTGAGCAGAGTACACCGGTGGCGATCACATACACCGTATACTAGCGATGTGCGACCAATGTCTATACTTGTAGATTGGACTGTTCATTTGTGATGTTCAAGTCGTGATCTTGTTTGTTCTTCCAGGGCTTTAGTTTTTTTCCTTCGTTCTTGAAGTTGAGTTTGTCTTTCCAAGTTTTACGGGGTGTGAGAAGTTGGCTTCTGGTGTGTAAGAAGTCATTAGCAGCGCCGTCTACTAATTAGGCCATTTGGATAATATAGTGCAGGAGCCGATCTCGGGCCGCAGCGTCGCTCTGTAATGGAGATAGACGGCTAATCAATTTACAGCATCCAGCCTCATTGTGAATTCATGGCGTCATGGCCCCGGGCATCTCTCGTCTTCTTACATACATGCTCCACCGCTGTCCTGGAACCGATATGTACAGAGACCAATTATAACATAATGGCTGAGATTAGTCACATTGCCCGACTACGCTCAGCGTCAAGGGGAGGAAATAAAGACCCTCAATCTCATCTTATTTAATAGGACGGAGATAGTTTGCACTTGATTGAGTGGAAAACTTCAGGGTGACGCGGGAAGGACAAGGAGGAGACGAGCGGCACAGAAGTGTAATATAATATGTAATCCTGTATCTGCACCAGTGATGTCAGACGTGGCTGAGAATTGTTTCTGACTTAAAGGCATTCTCTAAAGACCTCCATTCCAGGACTCCTCACTGAAGAGGATAGACCTCCATTCCAGGACACATCACTATAGAGGACAGACCTCCATTCCAGGACTCCTCGCTATAGAGGATAGACCTCCATTCCAGAACACATCACTATAGAGGATAGACCTCCATTCCAGGACACATCACTATAGAGGATAGACCTCCATTCCAGGACTCCTCACTATAGAGGATAGACCTCCATTCCAGGACACATCACTATAGAGGATAGACCTCCATTCCAGGACCCATCACTGAAGAGGATAGACCTCCATTCCAGGGCCCCCCCGGGCCTCCTCCGGACCCCACTATAGAGGATAGACCTCCATTCCAGGACTCCTCACTATAGAGGATAGACCTCCATTCGCCCCCGGGTGCCTCCATTCCAGGACTCCTCACTATAGAGGATAGACCTCCATTCCAGGACACATCACTATAGAGGATAGACCTCCATTCCAGGACCCATCACTATAGAGGATAGACCTCCATTCCAGGACTCCTCACTATAGAGGATAGACCTCCATTCCAGGACACATCACTATAGAGGATAGACCTCCATTCCAGGACACCTCACTATAGAGGATAGACCTCCATTCCAGGACACATCACTATAGAGGATAGACCTCCATTCCAGGACTCCTCACACTATAGAGGATAGACCTCCATTCCAGGACTCCTCACTATAGAGGATAGACCTCCATTCCAGGACACATCACTATAGAGGATAGACCTCCATTCCAGGACACATCACTATAGAGGATAGACCTCCATTCCAGGACTCATCACTATAGAGGAGTAGACCTCCATTCCAGGACTCCTCACTATAGAGGATAGACCTCCATTCCAGGACACATCACTATAGAGGATAGACCTCCATTCCAGGACTCCTCACTATAGAGGATAGACCTCCATTCCAGGACTCCTCACTATAGAGGATAGACCTCCATTCCAGGACACATCACTATAGAGGATAGACCTCCATTCCAGGACACATCACTATAGAGGATAGACTTCCATTCCAGGACACATCACTATAGAGGATAGACCTCCATTCCAGGACCCATCACTATAGCGGATAGACCTCCATTCCAGGACACATCACTGTAGAGGATAGACCTCCATTCCAGGACACATCACTATAGAGGATAGACTTCCATTCCAGGACACATCACTATAGAGGATAGACCTCCATTCCAGGACCCATCACTATAGCGGATAGACCTCCATTCCAGGACACATCACTATAGAGGATAGACCTCCATTCCAGGACACATCACTATAGAGGATAGACCTCCATTTCAGGACACATCACTATAGAGGATAGACCTCCATTCCAGGACACATCACTATAGAGGATAGACCTCCATTCCAGGACTCCTCACTATAGAGGATAGACCTCCATTCCAGGACTCATCACTATAGAGGATAGCCCTCCATTCCAGGACACATCACTATATAGGATAGACCTCCATTCTAGGACCCATCACTATAGAGGATAGACCTCCATTCCAGGACTCCTCACTATAGAGGATAGACCTCCATTCCAGGACTCATCACTATAGAGGATAGACCTCCATTCCAGGACACATCACTATAGAGGATAGACCTCCATTCCAGGACTCCTCACTATAGAGGATAGACCTCCATTCCAGGACTCCTCACTGAAGAGGATAGACCTCCATTCCAGGACTCCTCACTGAAGAGGATAGACCTCCATTCCAGGACACGGGACCCCATCCAGGACACATCACTATATAGGATAGACCTCCATTCCAGGACACATCACTATAGAGGATAGACCTCCATTCCAGGACTCCTCACACTATAGAGGATAGACCTCCATTCCAGGACTCCTCACTATAGAGGATAGACCTCCATTCCAGGACTCCTCACTGAAGAGGATAGACCTCCATTCCAGGACTCCTCACTAAAGAGGATAGACCTCCATTCCAGGACACATCACTATAGAGGATAGACCTCCATTCCAGGACACATCACTGAAGAGGATAGACCTCCATTCCAGGATACATCACTATAGAGGATAGACCTCCATTCCAGGACACATCACTATAGAGGATAGACCTCCATCCCAGGACACATCACTATAGAGGATAGACCTCCATTCCAGGACTCCTCACTATAGAGGATAGACCTCCATTCCAGGACACATCACTATAGAGGATAGACCTCCATTCCAGGACACATCACTATATAGGATAGACCTCCATTCCAGGACTCCTCACTATAGAGGATAGACCTCCATTCCAGGACTCCTCACTATAGAGGATAGACCTCCATTCCAGGACTCCTCACTATAAAGGATAGACCTCCATTGCTGTCTTGCTGTGCACATGACATCCTGTAGATCGGTGATGTGAGGTCAGTGATCACCTGTAGTTGGACGTCTAGCTTGTAGCCTAATCTGGTGTTAACCCCTTCTACTGGTTTGTGTCCACGCTGTTTGCTGCCCTTGGCTTGGGATGTGACAATGTCACTTGTACAGACTGGATCACCCCATTCTTCCGCTCAGACGATACCTCTCTGCAGATCTTCACCTCCTGCTGCCATTACAGTCCATCCTTGTTCTCACAACCACCAGGATGCACAACATTGACCAGCGCTGACACGTAGTGATCTGTTACAGTGATAAACCAAGGTCTGTCAGTACAAGGTTCTGTCCTCTCAGTGTGAGACAAGTGGTGATAACCGGCACGGCCATGACCAGGAGACATCGCACAATCACCACACAACGCTGGAGCCGATTTGTGAGGTTTAATGTGGCTAACATTATTTTCTATCGGACTCTTATGCTTTTCCCACTTGTCACAGTCTGACAGCCTGGAGCAAGAGGATGGAGAATGTCATTATTTGCAGATCTTGGTGACGCCGGCGACTTCCTCGATTTGCAGACCCTTAAGGCGCCTCCTTCCTGGTGTTGTAGAGTGTACCACAAAGTGATGTCCTGGAGGGTTCACATACTTTTTCACAGCACTGTATGTCTTGTATACCTACAGATACTTAAGAGAAAAAACTTCTCGGCAGATACCATAGTCCAGGTAGTGGAGGAGGATGATGGGTAATGATGTGCGGTCTGATCGATGCCATGTATTAATATAAATCAAAGTCTTCAGGTCTCGCGTCCGGCTTTGTGTTCTGATTTAGAATTTCTTTTGTGAGACGAGTGAAGAGCTCGGACGCCTGAAAAAGTACAACTAACAAGAGTGGGAGCGGTGCCACTTAAATACGTAATACCGCCAGCTATGTGGACTGGGTATAGATGCGTCCACGCTGCTCAGGGCTGGGATTTAGTGCTTTTTTTGGGAGTTCATTGGTCTTCTGGATAGGAACTGATGAAACGTCCTGTAATGTTATATATACTGGGCGGCTTTAGAGATAACGGGGTCATAGAGCAAAGGTCAGCACTGATGAAACGTCCCGTAACGTTATATATATACTGGGCGGCTCTAGAGATAACGGGGTCATAGAGCAAAGGTCAGCACTAATGAAACGTCCCGTAACGTTATATATACTGGGCGGTTCTAGAGATAGCGGGGTCATAGAGCAAAGGTCAGCACTGATGAAACGTCCCGTAACGTTATACAGTATATACTGGACAGATCTAGAGATAACGGGGTCATAGAGCAAAGGTCAGCACTGATGAAACGCCCCGTAACGTTATATATACTGGGCGGTTCTAGAGATAACGGGGTCATAGAGCAAAGGTCAGCACTGATGAAACGTCCCGTAACGTTATACAGTATATACTGGGCGGATCTAGAGATAACGGGGTCATAGAGCAAAGGTCAGCACTGATGAAATGTCTCGTAACGTTATATATACTGGGCGGTTCTAGAGATAATGGGGTCATAGGGCAAAGGTCAGCACTGATCAAACGTCCCGTAACGTTATATATAACTGGGCGGATCTAGAGATAACGGGGTCATAGAGCAAAGGTCAGCACTGATGAAACGTCCCGTAACGTTATATATACTGGGTGGTTCTAGAGATAACGGGGTCATAGAGCAAAGGTCAGCACTGATGAAACGTCTCGTAACGTTATATATATACTGGGCGGCTCTAGAGATAACGGGGTCATAGAGAAAAGGTCAGCACTGATGAAACGTCTCGTAACGTTATATATACTGGGCGGTTCTAGAGATAACGGGGTCATAGAGCAAAGGTCAGCACTGATGAAACGTCCCGTAACATTATATATACTGGGCGGCTCTAGAGATAACGGGGTCACAGAGCAAAGGTCAGCACTAATGAAACGTCCCGTAACGTTATATATACTGGGCGGTTCTAGAGATAACGGGGTCATAGAGCAAAGATCAGCACTGATGAAACGCCCCGTAACGTTATATATACTGGGTGGTTCTAGAGATAACGGGGTCATAGAGCAAAGGTCAGCACTGATGAAACGTCCGTAACGTTATATATACTGGGCGGTTCTAGAGATAACGGGGTCATAGAGCAAAGGTCAGCACTGATGAAACATCGCCGTAACGTTATACAGTATATACTGGGCGGATCTAGAGATAACGGGGTCATAGAGCAAAGGTCAGCACTGATGAAACATCTCGTAACGTTATATATACTGGGCGGTTCTAGAGATAACGGGGTCATAGAGCAAAGGTCAGCATTGATCAAAACGTCCCGTAACGTTATATATACTGGGCGGCTCTAGAGATAACGGGGTCATAGAGCAAAGGTCAGCACTGATGAAACGTCCCGTAACGTTATATATACTGGGCGGCTCTAGAGATAACGGGGTCATAGAGCAAAGGTCAGCACTGATGAAACGTCTCGTAACGTTATATATACTGGGCGGTTCTAGAGATAACGGGGTCATAGAGCAAAGGTCAGCTCTGATGAAACGTCCCGTAACGTTATATATACTGGGCGGTTCTAGAGATAATGGGGTCATAGAGCAAAGGTCAGCACTGATGAAACGTCCCGTAACGTTATATATACTGGGCGGCTCTAGAGATAACGGGGTCACAGAGCAAAGGTCAGCACTAATGAAACGTCCCGTAACGTTATATATACTGGGCGGTTCTAGAAATAACGGGGTCATAGAGCAAAGGTCAGCACTGATGAAACGCCCCTTAACGTTATATATACTGGGCGGCTCTAGAAATAACGGGGTCATAGAGCAAAGGTCAGCACTGATGCCCCCAGGGCCGCCCCCAAGGAAATAATCCAGTGGCCTTTAATCTGCAGCACACTCCACTTGCTCACTTATTTCCGGAGTGCAGCGGGGGAGGGGCAGGCAGTAATATGTATGTCAGCAGTGAGCGGGGGTGGCGCCACAGAATGCACAATGTGCCGTCATGGATGACTTATTTTCACTTACAGGGATTGTCCAGGAATTTTTCTGGATAGTCCATCTGATTGGTGGGGTTCTGATGTGCTGACAGCCTGTACTATACAGTGCACAGAGCCGAGAGTAGTGGCCAGATACCGATACTGCAGCTCAGCTCCAAGTGAATCCGCCATACCATAATCCACCACACAGTGCCTGATTAATACTACCATACTGTGTCCACACAATAGCACCGTAGTGTGCCTGCAGTGTAGTACTACACAGTGTGTGATTAATAGTATCATACAGAGCCAATGTAATAGCAGCATTTAGTACCCACATAATACCGCCACACAGTGCCCATATAATAACATTGGTGTCTACATCACAGTGTCTGAATATTACCATATAGTCCCCATATAATAGTGGCATACAGTTTCTGAATGCAGTACCAGATAGTAGGCACATAATACCGCCATACAGTGTCTGATTAATACAACTTTTTAGAGTGCCTTGCACAATTATTCACACCCCTTGAACTTTTTCACATTTTGTCACCACAAACTTAAATGTATTTTCTTGAGATTTTAAGTGATAACAACACAAAGTAGCAGATAATTGTGAAGTGGAAGGAAAATGATACATGGTTTTCAAAATTTTAATCAAATAAAAACCTGAAAAATGTAACGTGCAAAAGTCTTCAGCCCCCCTTTATCAATAGCTCAAGCTCAGCCAGATTGGATGGAGCGTCTGTGATCAGTAATTTTCATGTCTTGCCACAGATGCTCAATGGGATTTAGGTCTGGACTTTGACTGGGCCATTCTAACACCGGATGCCCTTGGAGGCCGCGGTCACGTCTCTCTCTCTCTTCAGCACGGACAACTTTTATTCATGTGGAAGGATCTGCTAACAAGCCACAACACGTCTACCCAATCACATCACTAGAGAATATCATGTGACCGTCTGATGTCACAAAGGTCCTTACTAAATATTCATTACCGCGAAGCATCAGGAAATCTGGAATTGTGGAGAATCGAAGATTTCCTGAAATTCGGATCGAATTCCACTTCTGCAGAATCGAGTGTCTCTAATTACAACGCCATATGATGTCTGAATAATAGTACTGCACAGTACCCACATAATGGGACAGGAATGTGGGGGGTGGATTAGGATTAGGGAGAGGCGCCAGCACTGAATCCCCTCTGTCCCGTCACTCTGTAAGACGTATGTCCCGCTCCTCCAGTAATGGGGAGATGAATCTTTCCATTTCCATGAAGATTATCCTTAAATTTTACGCATTGTGACAAAACTGAACACTAATCCCCGTCTCCCGGCGTTACAGATATATACTGCCGGGCGCCGATCTCTTAAGAGCCCATGAAAGCGCCGCTCTTGTTCCATCTGCGTGTGATTTATAGGGCTCTCCGGCCGGTGATATGGCGACATTACGCACGTCACGTGGAAGATTTGTATGTTGTATTTGTTCCCCCTCAGCTATTTTCATGATGAAGAGACCTCCGCCATCCCAGAAGCGTATGCAAAACAAAGTCTGATAAGATGGATCATAAAAGGTATCGCAACCGATCACGTAACTAACTCTGCTTGGCACCAATATGGCAGCGAGCAGCCTCTAATGAAGACGGATGAAGCAGCAGCCTCCGCACCACTTGGCAGATTATCTGCCTGAAGAGGGAAGAGGCCCAATTAAACAGTGACATTGACTTTCCAGGTAAATGAAGAAGCACCAGAGACGTCGGGGATGATTTACCGTCTTCTATTGATCAAAAATAAAGCATTTTGCGGATGCAGCGACTTCGAGGTTCTCTCCATAAACCGCAGAGGATCGGTGTTAATAGAGCAGAGACCACAGAGAAAATCAATGGGACCAATTAGAAGGAGGGAAGAGCCTCATAAAGAGCAACTACACGCAAAACCCACCATACAGTGCTGTCCATGGTGCTGAACTCCAGAGTCATGGAAATGAGCTACTGATTAATGGTGGTCAACCCCAGAATCGTGGTCCAATGGGCTACTGACTAATGGTGGTCAACCCCAGCATCGTGTTCCAATGAGCTACTGATTAATGGTGGTCAACCACAGAATCGTGGTCCAATGGGCTACTGATTAATGGTGGTCAACCCCAGAATCGTGGTCCAATGGGCTACTGACTAATGGTGGTCAACCCCAGCATCGTGTTCCAATGAGCTACTGATTAATGGTGGTCAACCACAGAATCGTGGTCCAATGGGCTACTGACTAATGGTGGTCAACCCCAGCATCGTGTTCCAATGAGCTACTGATTAATGGTGGTCAACCCCAGAATCATGGTCCAATGGGCTACTGACTAATGGTGGTCAACCCCAGAATCGTGGTCCAATGGGCTACTGACTAATGGTGGTCAACCCCAGCATCGTGGTCCAATGGGCTACTGATTAATGCTGGTCAACCCCAGAATCATGGTCCAATGGGCTACTGACTAATGGCGGTCAACCCCAGTATCGTGGTCCAATGGGCTACTGATTAATGCTGGTCAATCCCAGAATTGTGGTCCAATGGGCTACTGATTAATGGTGGCAGACTTCAGAAGCAAAGACCTGCCAGAATCATGGTACCAAGTTGCACATAAATGATGGTGAACTCTAGAATCATAATCCTATCAGTCAGGCACTGAGCTTCAGAATTATGGAGGTGAACTCCAGAGTCATGGCAATGAGCTACAGATTAATGGTGGTCAACCCCAGGATACTGGTCCCATCAGAGTCATGGCAATGAGCTACAGATTAATGGTGGTGAACTTCAGAAGCATGAAGGATGCAGAATTATGGAGGTGAGCTCTAGAATCAGGGTATCATCGGAGCCATTGCACTCAGGTGCTGGGCTACAGAATCATGGCACCCGCTATAGTTTAATGGTGCTGAGCTACAGAATTCTTCAGCTGAACACCTGAATCATGGTCCTGAGATCCAGAATCATGATACCCAACAACAGATTAATACCACTGAGCTTCATAATCATTTCACTCAACCCCAGAATCATAGTCCTGAGATCCAGAATCAGTTCTGTGACCCAGACTTAAGTGCTCCAGAATCAGGGTCTTGAGATCCTGAAATATTTCACGTATTAACACTAGAGTCACTGTGCTGAAACCCCAGGGTCATTGTGTTGAGATCCAAAAAGATGGTGCAGAACTCAGAAATCCTCATGCTAAATTTAGGGATCTTGGTGCTGAACTCCAGGATAGATGAGCAAGCTTCAAGTTCATAATACTGAATTTCAGAAACATAATCGTGATAACCAAAATCACCGGTGATAAACTCAGGGGACCATGAACTCTACAATCCTGAGACTCCGAGTCAGTTTTGTGAGCCAGGCTTGTGGCACTGTACTCCGGAATCAGTTACACTATATATAGTAATAGCAGTATATAGCTCAATCCAGGTTACCCCCATCCCTGTCATTTGTGGTGGGGGATGGGCTACAGTATACAGCAGTATCACATTTATATACTGTCTGAATCCTCATCTTACCTCCCGTCGCTCATTTTAAGGTTAAGGCAGAAATATTGACTGTGAGGAGAAAACATCCCACACAATTCTCAGACTAATCCTGACAAAATGTAATGTTTAATTCCAAATAATCCCCAACAAATTGTTCTTTAGTGTTTGCTTGTAGAATTCAGACAGAAGCCGATCTCACCGAGAAATAACGCTGTACAAAACCAAAATTATAGCTTTTCCTGCACAATTTTACTTTATGGGGATTTTTTTAGATTTCTATGTGAATTGTTGATTCTGCCCTTAAAGGTAACATCAAATTAGTCGCCGTGTAACTAAATAATACAAGTCTGTGTAGTATAGAGAGACAGT
>CAMRHE010001955.1:0-17849 GCA_947044405.1 Leptodactylus fallax | reverse complement strand
GGGCGGTGGTATGGAAGGAAATCCTGCGCCCCAGCCGTACAGTGGCAGGAATGTGATCTCGGCAGGCTTGCTTTATACTCCGAGCTGTTACAGAACAATCTAATACTAGAATTAGACAGAGGTATTTGTTAGAAAGCCTTTTATATAACAGCGGCATTGTGCAGGATCGTGGGCGAGCGCAGTTCGGCGGGGCCTACGCCTGCTCTGTTTTGTAAAAATGAAAGGGAACAGATTTGCAAACACCTCTCGCCCGCAAATGTGATTGATACAGGAACAGCTGGAAACGTGCGGATCACAGGGAGAGACACATTTATGAAGTTTCATGGACCCGAGAGATCAAGGAGAATTTAAGGCTTTTCTGTAGTTAATCCTGTGCGGTGTCCCAGGAATGAGCTGCTCAAACATTGTGTGGAGGGACAATAGGGGAGAGCGTCTGTAGAAAGAAAGAGTACCTCCACCCGAAATAAAAGGGAAAGGCAGCCGATCACTGAGAATACAGCCTATCCATATACTAGAGAGCGGCAGTGACATCACTGAGAATACAGCCTATCCATATACTAGAGCTCAGCAGTGACATCACTGAGAATACAGCCTATCCATATACTAGAGAGCAGTGACATCACTGAGTATACAGCCTATCCATATACTAGAGATCAGTGACATCACTGAGAATACAGCCTATCCATATACTAGAGAGCAGTGACATCACTGAGAATACAGCCTATCCATATACTAGAGAGCAGTGACATCACTGAGAATACAGCCTATCCATATACTAGAGAGCAGTGACATCACTGAGAATACAGCCTATCCATATACTAGAGATCAGCAGTGACATCACTGAGAATACAGCCTATCCATATACTAGAGAGCGGCGGTGACATCACTGAGAATACAGCCTATCCATATACTAGAGAGCAGTGACATCACTGAGAATACAGCCTATCCATATACTAGAGAGCGGCGGTGACATCACTGAGAATACAGCCTATCCATATACTAGAGAGCAGTGACATCACTGAGAATACAGCCTATCCATATACTAGAGATCAGCAGTGACATCACTGAGAATACAGCCTATCCATATACTAGAGAGCAGTGACATCACTGAGAATACAGCCTATCCATATACTAGAGAGCGGCAGTGACATCACTGAGAATACAGCCTATCCATATACTAGAGAGCGGCAGTGACATCACTGAGAATACAGCCTATCCATATACTAGAGAGCAGTGACGTCACTGAGAATACAGCCTATCCATGTACTAGAGAGCGGCAGTGACATCACTGAGAATACAGCCTATCCATATACTAGAGAGCGGTGACATCACTGAGAATACAGCCTATCCATATACTAGAGAGCAGTGACATCACTGAGAATACAGCCTATCCATATACTAGAGAGCGGCAGTGACATCACTGAGAATACAGCCTATCCATATACTAGAGAGCAGCAGTGACATCACTGAGAATACAGCCTATCCATATACTAGAGAGCGGCAGTGACATCACTGAGAATACAGCCTATCCATATACTAGAGATCAGCGGTGACATCACTGAGAATACAGCCTATCCATATACTAGAGAGCAGTGACATCACTGAGAATACAGCCTATCCATATACTAGAGATCAGCGGTGACATCACTGAGAATACAGCCTATCCATATGCTAGAGATCAGCAGTGACATCACTGAGAATACAGCCTATCCATATACTAGAGAGCAGTGACATCACTGAGAATACAGCCTATACATATACTAGAGAGCAGCGGTGACATCACTGAGAATACAGCCTATCCATATACTAGAGAGTAGTGACATCACTGAGAATACAGACTATCCATATACTAGAGAGCAGTGACATCACTGAGTATACAGCCTATCCATATACTAGAGAGCGGCAGTGACATCACTGAGAATACAGCCTATCCATATACTAGAGATCAGCGGTGACATCACTGAGAATACAGCCTATCCATATACTAGAGATCAGCAGTGACATCACTGAGAATACAGCCTATCCATATACTAGAGAGCGGCGGTGACATCACTGAGAATACAGCCTATCCATATACTAGAGAGCGGCAGTGACATCACTGAGAATACAGCCTATCCATATACTAGAGAGCGGCAGTGACATCACTGAGAATACAGCCTATCCATATACTAGAGAGCAGTGACATCACTGAGAATACAGCCTATCCATATACTAGAGAGCAGTGACATCACTGAGTATACAGCCTATCCATATACTAGAGAGCAGTGACATCACTGAGAATACAGCCTATCCATATACTAGAGAGCGGCGGTGACATCACTGAGAATACAGCCTATCCATATACTAGAGATCAGCGGTGACATCACTGAGTATACAGCCTATCCATATACTAGAGAGCGGCAGTGACATCACTGAGAATACAGCCTATCCATATACTAGAGAGCGGTGGTGACATCACTGAGAATACAGCCTATCCATATACTAGAGAGCAGTGACATCACTGAGAATACAGCCTATCCATATACTAGAGAGCAGCAGTGACATCACTGAGAATACAGCCTATCCATATACTAGAGATCAGCGGTGACATCACTGAGAATACAGCCTATCCATATACTAGAGATCAGCAGTGACATCACTGAGAATACAGCCTATCCATATACTAGAGAGCGGCGGTGACATCACTGAGAATACAGCCTATCCATATACTAGAGAGCAGTGACATTACTGAGAATACAGCCTATCCATATACTAGAGATCAGTGACATCACTGAGAATACAGCCTATCCATATACTAGAGATCAGCAGTGACATCACTGAGAATACAGCCTATCCATATACTAGAGAGCGGCGGTGACATCACTGAGAATACAGCCTATCCATATACTAGAGAGCAGTGACATCACTGAGAATACAGCCTATCCATATACTAGAGAGCAGTGACATCACTGAGAATACAGCCTATCCATATACTAGAGAGCGGCGGTGACATCACTGAGAATACAGCCTATCCATATACTAGAGAGCAGTGACATCACTGAGAATACAGCCTATCCATATACTAGAGAGCAGTGACATCACTGAGAATACAGCCTATCCATATACTAGAGAGCAGTGACATCACTGAGAATACAGCCTATCCATATACTAGAGATCAGCGGTGACATCACTGAGAATACAGCCTATCCATATACTAGAGATCAGTGACATCACTGAGAATACAGCCTATCCATATACTAGAGATCAGTGACATCACTGAGAATACAGCCTATCCATATACTAGAGATCAGCAGTGACATCACTGAGAATACAGCCTATCCATATACTAGAGAGCGGCGGTGACATCACTGAGAATACAGCCTATCCATATACTAGAGATCAGCAGTGACATCACTGAGAATACAGCCTATCCATATACTAGAGATCAGCAGTGACATCACTGAGAATACAGCCTATCCATATACTAGAGAGCGGCAGTGACATCACTGAGAATACAGCCTATCCATATACTAGAGAGCGGCGGTGACATCACTGAGAATACAGCCTATCCATATACTAGAGAGCGGCAGCAGTGACATCACTGAGAATACAGCCTATCCATATACTAGAGATCAGCAGTGACATCACTGAGAATACAGCCTATCCATATACTAGAGAGCAGCGGTGACATCACTGAGAATACAGCCTATCCATATACTAGAGATCAGCAGTGACATCACTGAGAATACAGCCTATCCATATACTAGAGAGCGGCGGTGACATCACTGAGAATACAGCCTATCCATATACTAGAGAGCAGTGAAATCACTGAGAATACAGCCTATCCATATACTAGAGAGCGGCGGTTACATCACTGAGAATACAGCCTATCCATATACTAGAGAGCAGCAGTGACATCACTGAGAATACAGCCTATCCATATACTAGAGAGCAGTGAAATCACTGAGAATACAGCCTATCCATATACTAGAGATCAGCAGTGACATCACTGAGAATATAACCTATCCATATAATAGAGAGCGGCGGTGACATCACTGAGAATACAGCCTATCCATATACTAGAGAGCAGTGACATCACTGAGAATACAGCCTATCCATATACTAGAGAGCAGTGACATCACTGAGAATACAGCCTATCCATATACTAGAGATCAGCAGTGACATCACTGAGAATACAGCCTATCCATATACTAGAGAGCAGTGACATCACTGAGAATACAGCCTATCCATATACTAGAGAGCAGTGACATCACTGAGAATACAGCCTATCCATATGCTAGAGAGCAGTGACATCACTGAGAATACAGCCTATCCATATACTAGAGAGCGGCGGTGACATCATTCTGTATAGATGACATCACTGACGGTGCAGCCTATCTAATATAAGAAGCTGCCGTGTAGGCCGGTTACATTGGTGTCTCTATGACCCTGTGACCAGACCTCTTTCCCTTTCTTCGCTCACTGACTGGTAATCTCTGTGGCTGATCCCGATACAGAATCTTCCTGACTCAGAGACATCATCCTCGGATTAGATGTTGGTTTCCCAGTTGGTACATAACTCTGCCCTGCAGTCTGTTTATAGTGAGATGAGATTTATCCTAACCACGTCTAATACCTGAATGTCCTGACTCATTCATAGGACCCCAGAGATCCCTACAGCCAAAGCGGCGCCCCCTCCCTCCCTGCTTACATGTACCCTGGGAGCTCATTAGGGGCATATTCATTTACAGGGGGTGATGTTTGCCAGTTCTCAATGTACAATAATTTCTTGCCAAATGTCCTGTACCCATCTTGTTCCTCTTCAATGAGGATAGTTGTCTAATGAACGCTCTTGGCTCATACAGTCAAAGCAAAGAACTCTGCGTATAATACTCAACGTAAGCGTCTTCATGTCACCTTGTCTGATCATCCTGCAATGAAAAGACTTTTGGCACAGAAGTCATCTCAGAAGTCTAAGACATTATTTTATCTACCAAAGGATGCCCAGGTTATACCAGCATGGTCCATATCACTATATACAAGAAGATGTTTAACTTATACCAGCTGTACATATATAATTGTATACAGGAGATACCCAGGTTATACCGGCTGTACATATAGAATTATATACAGGAGATACCCAGGTTATACCGGCTGTACATATAGAATTATATACAGGAGATACCCAGGTTATACCAGCTGTACATATATAAGTATACACAGGAGATACCCAGGTTATACCAGCTGTACATATATAATTGTATACAGGAGATACCCAGGTTATACCGGCTGTACATATAGAATTATATACAGGAGATACCCAGGTTATACCGGCTGTACATATAGAATTATATACAGGAGATACCCAGGTTATACCGGCTGTACATATAGAATTATATACAGGAGATACCCAGGTTATACCAGCTGTACATATATAAGTATACACAGGAGCTACCCAGGTTATACCAGCTGTACATATATAATTGTATACAGGAGATACCCAGGTTATACCGGCTGTACATATAGAATTATATACAGGAGATACCCAGGTTATACCGGCTGTACATATAGAATTATATACAGGAGATACCCAGGTTATACCGGCTGTACATATAGAATTATATACAGGAGATACCCAGGTTATACCAGCTGTACATATATAAGTATACACAGGAGATACCCAGGTTATACCAGCTGTACATATATAATTATATACAGGAGATACCCGGGTTATACCGGCTGTACATATAGAATTATATACAGGAGATACCCAGGTTATACCGGCTGTACATATAGAATTATATACAGGAGATACCCAGGTTATACCAGCTGTACATATATAATTATATACCGGAGATACCCAGGTTATACCAGCTGTACATATATAAGTATATACAGGAGATACCCAGGTTATACCAGCTGTACATATATAATTATATACAGGAGATACCCAGGTTATACCAGCTGTATGTATATAATTAGATACAGGATATACCCAGGTTATACCAGCTGTACATATATAATTATATACAGGAGATACCCAGGTTATACCAGCTGTACATATATAAGTATATACAGGAGATACCCAGGTTATACCGGCTGTACATATAGAATTATATACAGGAGATACCCAGGTTATACCAGCTGTACATATAGAATTATATACAGGAGATACCCAGGTTATACCAGCTGTACATATATAAGTATACACAGGAGATACCCAGGTTATACCAGCTGTACATATATAATTATATACAGGAGATACCCGGGTTATACCGGCTGTACATATAGAATTATATACAGGAGATACCCAGGTTATATTGGCTGTACATATAGAATTATATACAGGGGATACCCAGGTTATACCAGCTGTACATATATAATTATATACAGGAGATGCCCAGGTTTATACCAGCTGTACATATATAATTATATACAGGAGATGCTCAGGTTATATCAGCTGTACATATATAAGAATATACAGGATATACCCAGGTTATACCAGCTGTACATATATAATTATATACAGTATATACCCAGGTTATACCGGCTGTACATATATAATTATATACAGGAGATACCCAGGTTATACCGGCTGTACATATATAAGTATACACAGGAGATACCCAGGTTATACCAGCTGTACATATATAAGTATACACAGGAGATACCCAGGTTATACCAGCTGTACATATATAATTATATACAGGAGATACCCGGGTTATACCGGCTGTACATATAGAATTATATACAGGAGATACCCAGGTTATACCGGCTGTACATATAGAATTATATACAGGAGATACCCAGGTTATACCAGCTGTACATATATAAGTATACACAGGAGATACCCAGGTTATACCAGCTGTACATATATAATTATATACAGGAGATACCCAGGTTATACCAGCTGTATGTATATAATTAGATACAGGATATACCCAGGTTATACCAGCTGTACATATATAATTATATACAGGAGATACCCGGGTTATACCGGCTGTACATATAGAATTATATACAGGAGATACCCAGGTTATACCGGCTGTACATATAGAATTATATACAGGAGATACCCAGGTTATACCAGCTGTACATATATAATTATATACAGGAGATGCCCAGGTTTATACCAGCTGTACATATATAATTATATACAGGAGATGCTCAGGTTATATCAGCTGTACATATATAAGAATATACAGGAGATACCCAGGTTATACCAGCTGTACATATATAATTATACACAGGCGATACCCAGGTTATACCAGCTGTACATATATAATTAGATACAGGATATACCCAGGTTATACCAGCTGTACATACAGTATATATTTATATATAGGAGATACCCAGGTTATACCAGCTGTACATATATAAGTATACACAGGAGATACCCAGGTTATACCAGCTGTACATATATAAGTATACACAGGAGATACCCAGGTTATACCAGCTGTACATATATAATTATATACAGGATATACCCAGGTTATACCAGCTGTACATATATAATTAGATACAGGATATACCCAGGTTATACCAGCTGTACATACAGTATATATTTATATATAGGAGATACCCAGGTTATACCAGCTGTACATATATAAGTATACACAGGAGATACCCAGGTTATACCAGCTGTACATATATAAGTATACACAGGAGATACCCAGGTTATACCAGCTGTACATATATAAGTATACACAGGAGATACCCAGGTTATACCGGCTGTACATATATAATTATATACAGGAGATACCCAGGTTATACCAGCTGTACATATATAATTATACACAGGAGATACCCAGGTTATGCCAGCATGGTCCATATCACTATATACAGGAGATACCCAGGTTATACCAGTACGGTCCCTATCACTATATATATATATAAGGGGTCTTCACATTTACCAGCCGGTCTCCCCCCTCGGCACATAAGGGGATGGGTCTGGTAGGAGTGAATAGCGGGTTGGCAGCAGACAGACATGACAAACAATGTACTGCTATATATATCCCAGTGCACAGCTGTGTGTGATTATTCATACGCTCTATCTATGTGTTCATACGCCACGTGACCAACACCTGCCCAAGCATAGAGGACACAGAATGCTGAGGTTGTGGTACTGCGCTGGAGGGGGGCGTCTCAGCGGGTCACAATGTCAGAAAATAGAGTCAAAATACCCAGGCATTGTTACATCAGAACCTGCTGTGGTTCCGAGGGCACAGATTTAGGGCCAATGACAGGGGCCATCGTGAGATCACATCTAGAAGAAAAGTTTACTGACAGCTCTGAGTAATAACCAGGTCAGATCAAAGGCGAGGGGCAGAGAAATGACCACCGAAAATTCTGTGGACATTAAGGGGCAGATTTATTGCAAGTGTTAGGGGAAGGAATTATAGGACTGTTATAGGCACCGAGAAGGGAAGAGATTATGGGATTTATACAGTTGTTGAGGAGCAGGAGATTATAGGAGAGATACAATTGGTCAGGAAGAGGGGTATTTATAGGAAGGGGAACAGTGATGAAAGGCAAGAATTATTGTATGTGTACAGGTGGTGGGGTCAGGGGTGTAAGACAAGTATAGGCAGTGAGGAGCAGGGAATTATAGGACAAGTATAGGCAGTGAGGAGCAGGGAATTATAGGACAAGTATAGGCAGGGGGGGGCGGGGTTTGCAAGGGCGTGAGGAGCAGGGAATTATAGGACAAGTATAGGCAGTGAGGAGCAGGGAATTATAGGACAAGTATAGGCAGTGAGGAGCAGGGAATTATAGGACAAGTATAGGCAGTGAGGAGCAGGGAATTATAGGACAAGTATAGGCAGTGAGGAGCAGGGAATTATAGGACAAGTATAGGCAGTGAGGAGCAGGGAATTATAGGACAAGTACAGGCAGTGAGGAGCAGGGAATTATAGGACAAGTACAGGCAGTGAGGAGCAGGGAATTATAGGACAAGTATAGGCAGTGAGGAGCAGGGAATTATAGGACAAGTACAGGCAGTGAGGAGCAGGGAATTATAGGACAAGTATAGGCAGTGAGGAGCAGGGAATTATAGGACAAGTACAGGCAGTGAGGAGCAGGGAATTATAGGACAAGTATAGGCAGTGAGGAGCAGGGAATTATAGGACAAGTACAGGCAGTGAGGAGCAGGGAATTATAGGACAAGTATAGGCAATGAGGAGCAGGGAATTATAGGACAAGTACAGGCAGTGAGGAGCAGGGAATTATAGGACAAGTATAGGCAGTGAGGAGCAGGGAATTATAGGACAAGTACAGGCAGTGAGGAGCAGGGAATTATAAGACAAGTATAGGCAGTGAGGAGCAGGGAATTATAGGACAAGTACAGGCAGTGAGGAGCAGGGAATTATAGGACAAGTATAGGCAGTGAGGAGCAGGGAATTATAGGACAAGTACAGGCAGTGAGGAGCAGGGAATTATAGGACAAGTATAGGCAGTGAGGAGCAGGGAATTATAGGACAAGTATAGGCAGTGAAGAGCAGGGAATTATAGGACAAGTATAGGCAGTGAGGAGCAGGGAATTATAGGACAAGTACAGGCAGTGAGGAGCAGGGAATTATAGGACAAGTATAGGCAATGAGGAGCAGGGAATTATAGGACAAGTATAGGCAGTGAGGAGCAGGGAATTATAGGACAAGTATAGGCAGTGAGGAGCAGGGAATTATAGGACAAGTACAGGCAGTGAGGAGCAGGGAATTATAGGACAAGTATAGGCAGTGAGGAGCAGGGAATTATAGGACAAGTATAGGCAGTGAGGAGCAGGGAATTATAGGACAAGTACAGGCAGTGAGGAGCAGGGAATTATAGGACAAGTATAGGCAGTGAGGAGCAGGGAATTATAGGACAAGTACAGGCAGTGAGGAGCAGGGAATTATAGGACAAGTACAGGCAGTGAGGAGCAGGGAATTATAGGACAAGTATAGGCAATGAGGAGCAGGGAATTATAGGACAAGTATAGGCAGTGAGGAGCAGGGAATTATAGGACAAGTACAGGAAATGAGGGGCTGGGATTTATAAGACAAGGACAGGCAGTGAGGAGCAGGGAATTATAGGACAAGTACAGGCAGTGAGGAGCAGGGAATTATAGGACAAGTACAGGCAGTGAGGAGCAGGGAATTATAGGACAAGTACAGGAAATGAGGGGCTGGGATTTATAAGACAAGGACAGGCAGTGGGGGACAAGGAATTTATAGGACAAGTACAGGTAGTGGGGGTAAACATGTATAGGACAAGTACAGGAGATGTGGGGCTGGGATTTATAAGACAAGTACAGGCAGCAGGAGGCAAGAAATTTATAGGAAAAGTAAAGGAGATGAGGGGCTGGGAATTATTGGACAAGTTTAGACTGCGGGGGGCAAGAAATTTATAGTAAAAGTAAAGGAGATGAGTGGCTGGGATTTATAGGACAAGTACAGGAGATGAGGGGCAATCAATGTATAGGACAAGTACAGGCAGTGGGGGGAAGAAATTATGGGACAATTACATGGGATGAGGGGCTGGGAATTATAGGATAAGTACAGGTGGTAAAGGGCAAGGATTATAGAATAAAGGCAATTATTGAGAGATCTATTTACAGGAAGGGTACAGGCCATGAAAGGGAATTATTGTGGAGGTGGTGGGGTCATGAACTACAGGACAAGTTCAAGCAGTGGGGGGGAGTTAAACGGCACATACAGGCAGTGAGCGGCAGAAGCTATAGGACATGTACAGGAAGTGAGCAGCAGAACTTATAGGACTTGTACAGGCAGACCGGCAGAAAACAACTATTATAGGACAAGTACAGGTGGCGAGGAACAAGGGTTATAGGACAAGTACAGGTGATCAGGGACAATGGTTATAGGACAAGTATAGGTGGCCAGGGACAATGGTTATAGGACAAGTATAGGTGGCCAGGGACAAGGGTTATAGGACAAGTATAGGTGGCCAGGGACAATGGTTATAGGAGAAGTACAGGTGGTCGGGGACAAGGGTTATAGGACAAGTACAGGTGGCCAGGGACAAGGGTTATAGGACAAGTACAGGTGGCCAGGGACAAGGGTTATAGGACAAGTACAGGTGGTCGGGGACAAGGGTTATAGGACAAGTACAGGTGGTCGGGGACAAGGGTTATAGGACAAGTACAGGTGGTCGGGGACAAGGGTTATAGAACATGTACAGGTGGTCGGGGACAAGGGTTATAGGACAAATACAGGTAGCCAGAGACAAGGGTTATAGGACAAATACAGGTAGCCAGAGACAAGGGTTATAGGACAAATACAGGTAGCCAGAGACAAGGGTTATAGGACAAATACAGGTAGCCAGAGACAAAGGTTATAGGACAAATACAGGTAGCCAGAGACAAGGGTTATAGGACAAGTACAGGTAGCCAGAGACAAAGGTTATAGGACAAATACAGGTAGCCAGAGACAAGGGTTATAGGACAAATACAGGTAGCCAGAGACAAGGGTTATAGGACAAGTACAGGTAGCCAGAGACAAGGGTTATAGGACAAATACAGGTAGCCAGAGACAAGGGTTATAGGAAAAATACAGGTAGCCAGAGACAAAGGTTATAGGACAAGTACAGGTGGCCAGAGACAAGGGTTATAGGACAAATACAGGTAGCCAGAGACAAGGGTTATAGGACAAGTACAGGTGGCCAGAGACAAGGGTTATAGGACAAGTACAGGTGGCCAGAGACAAGGGTTATAGGACAAGTACAGGTGGCCAGGGACAAGGGTTATAGGACAAGTACAGGTGGTCGGGGACAAGGGTTATAGGAGAAGTACAGGTGGTCAGGGACAAGGGTTATAGGAGAAGTACAGGTGGCCAGGGACAAGGGTTATAGGACAAGTACTGGTGGCCAGGGACAAGGGTTATAGGACAAGTACAGGTGGTCGGAGACAAGGGTTGTAGGAGAAGTACAGGTGGTCGGGGACAAGGGTTATAGGACAAGTACAGGTGGTCGGAGACAAGGGTTGTAGGAGAAGTACAGGTGGTCGGGGACAAGGGTTATAGGACAAGTACAGGTGGTCGGAGACAAGGGTTGTAGGAGAAGTACAGGTGGCCAGGGACAAGGGTTATAGGACAAGTACTGGTGGCCAGGGACAAGGGTTATAGGACAAGTACAGGTGGTCGGAGACAAGGGTTGTAGGAGAAGTACAGGTGGCCAGGGACAGGAGTTATAGGACATGTACAGGTGGCCAAAGACAGGAATTATAATCAATGCATGGGATTATAGGACAAATTCGGGCCATAGGGGACAAGGATTATTGGATATGTAGAGGTGGTAAGGGTAAGGATAAAAGCAGAAGTACAGGAGGTGAGATACAAGGATTATAGGACAAGTACAGTCGACGAGGGACAGGGATTATAAAACAGGTACAGACGGTGAGCGAAAAGGGTTATAGGTCAAGCACAATTGACAAAGGTTAAGACGTGTACAGGTAATGATGGGGAAGGGTTATAGGACAAGTACAGGTGGTAAAGACCAGGGAGTATCGTACGGTTGTGTAGGACTGTAGGCCAGCTATAATGGTAGAGGACATGAACTATAGGCCAGCTACAAATGGAAAGGGACAGCCACGGATTCCATGGCTCGAGACTCCCTGCTGGTTAGACCCATTCATTTGGGCCTTATCAGCAGCGGAAACCCACAACGGTATACTGATACCCTGCATTGCCATTCCATCGCGGCTACACCGTGGTCGAATACGGCAGGGGAAAAGGAATTCTTCTTCATTTTCCACCGTGTGAGCGTACCCTTACTGTAGATTATAGGAGGGTATTATAGTCAGGGCATGTAGGACATATTAATGCTGGGTTCACATCTGCACCGAATGTCCATTTTTTTGGTCCATCAGAGGTCTAGAAGAACAGCTCCTGAGGCCATTGACTATAATGTGGGCGCAGATGTGACCCCAGCCTTAGAGGGCTCTGTGTATAGGGGGGTGTTATTTGGTCAGTGTATGTATATATTATTGTATGGCATCGTTTGGCACCATTATTCTGACACTGTATGTTACTTCTATAGTATATATAGCTGAGCACTGTTATTTTGGCATCTGTTACATGGTTACGCATGGCACTGTTATGTGGGCGCTATACTTTACTGCATTCAGTGGCATAACTAGGAATGGCTGGGCCTCAAGGTGAACATTTGACATTTTCAGACCGCAGAGTATAATGATCGGAGACCCAAGGTAGGATACAAACATAAGAAACAATGTTACTTACCTCTCCCTGACTCCGGTGCACACCCCGCTACTTCGGCCTTCTTCAATGTTGGACCAGACGTCGCGTCAGCCAGTCCGGCGTCACAACGCATAATGACGTCAGCTGACGTCTGGGACGTCACCAAACAGGCCTGAAGCCAGCCAGAGCACAGGAGAGGTAAATAACAGTGTTTTTTATGTTCCCTCACCTGCCCTGGGCCTCCAATCATTATACTCTGGGGTCTGACTTACCGATCCATGCTCCTGCTTGCAGCCACCTCCGCTTACGCAGAAGGGGAAGCGCAGGCGGCCGTGAGCAGGAGCGGCGATCGGTAAGTAAATAGGGCCCGTTACTTTCCGGATGGCTACCATGAGGGGGCTGTGTGATTTAGAGCCCTTGGTAAGGGGAGAGTAATGACAGGACAGTCACAGAGCTGTAGACATATAACAGGGTCACCTACCTGCACCTCCCTCGCATGGTAAGCAATGATCAGTCCCAGCAGAATGATGGATGATAAACTTATAAGGCATTTCAGGGCCAGAGAAAACATTGAGTCCTGTAAGGGGGAGAAAGAAAGAGTGAGACACAAGAGTAAGTGTGCACGTGTACGTGTAACATCGGCCTAGTCTATAGACATACAGGAGGCTGAACCGTGCCATGTGGCAACCTCAATGGAAGCCATATTGTCTGTCATCACACGAGGCTGTGCCGAAGTGATGTGAAAGGGTTATCCTCCTCTCACTACATCTGTACATGTATGATCTGGACCTGTATGATATATACTGTGTACCGTGTACTATTATTCATATATCCGCTGCCCTCTATCCAACACGTATACCAGGACAGGCGAGTAATATATATCACCTAACTGACTATATACCGCCACTCTGCCAGCACTATATCATTATATAGGGACAGTATCGACTAGAACATGGCAGATGAATGTTAATGCTGATATACGGGAAGGACTGTACCGCAGTAAATCATATGACTACACGTACATTACATGGAATAACACTGCGGACCACAGAACAAGAGAAGGGCCTGAGGATTCTGGTTACAAGTAAGCCAAGCAGCAGCGCTCAGTGTCCGGCGGCAGCTGCAAAAGCAATGGGAAAATTGTGGTGCATAAAGAAATAAAAACTGATGTGATGTAATATAAGCACTCTATAAATAAGACCACATCTCCAATAGGGGACGCAGTATTGGGCCCCAACTTCTAGAAAAGGGCTCAAAGGAGGACGACGAGATTCTTAACCCTTTAAGTACAACATGCGTAATACTCTTATGGCAGATATTGATATACATATGGAACCGTTTTAAGAGCTTAATAGGCGCCATAGTCGCAGATTTCCATGGCGGTCACAGCCATTCCATTATCATGTCAGCCTGATAGATAAACTTGCAGAAACAAATACAATTAAAATTTAAAAACAATTAAAATTGAATAAATAATTAAAAACAATGAATTTTTAATTGTATTTGTTTCAGCAACTTTATATCTCACGTCTGAGTATATTGGGTAATGGATAGTGATTAAATAAAGATGAACTTTGGATAAATTATTGGTGTTGCTTTGGGGATATTTATTGTTTTTTTACTGTTGAGCTCTACCTGTGGCGGAGCCCCATAGTAATATCGCCAATATAACACAGAATGCCATGTAAGTCGTGTCTTAGTCTATGGTATAAGCATCACTGCGTAAATAAAAAAGAAAGTGGAAACCGTCCATAGGCTATATACGTCCAGGCGGTCCACCCCTAACACTGCAAGGATGTATATATATATATATATATGGCCTTGCAAGGTTAGCCTGCTCCGCTATGGGCCCAGGATGCCGGATGTTAATACAACCAGACCTTCCATAGAGATGGCTGGGACAGATTATTATTGTCCCTGCCTTCCCGATGAGCACTGTCTATACAGCTAAGGGAGCCGCCATGATGGGGCTCCCCTCTGACCCCTGGGTAGACAAGTATTCTGATAACTGCTGGGTCCTAGAGGACCCAGATCAGTTCTGGGGTACAGTATAGGCGGCTGTATTCCTTCTGTACCTGGGACTGTATGTATCAGCCCCAGGTACAGGAGAAAGCATCAACAAAAATATAAGTTAAAAAGCCCCCCAAAGGCACAATGTATAAAAAAAATAAATAAATAAGTAAACTCCCCCCGCCACTACCACACACCCGTCAGAGGTTCTAGCCGCGACCCCAACAACACAACAATAAGTAAAAATGGGCGTAACAGAGAGGGAAAACTATTTCATTTTTTTTTTTTTGTGGCACTTTATGTTATTTAAAAAAAAAACATGAAAAATGTGAAAAACAAGACTTTTTTATTTACATTTTCTCCGAAATTAAAATAAAGAAAAAATATGGCAAAATAAAAGTAAATAACCACAAATAAGCAGAATCACATTATAGGCTTTCCCGCATCCTCTGAACTATTAAAATATTAAATATTTACATAGCTCCCAACCGTCCCGCATCCGGCGGGAGAGTCCCGATTTTACACTGCTGTCCCGCCGTCCCGGATAGCTTATGGTTTGTCCCGTTATGCCCCTGAAGTCCCGCTATGTCCCTGAATGGTTTTGCTGTTAACAAACTTTGCCCCGATCCATTGGCTCTTATCTCTGGGTAGGGTAAAGGTTAAATGGTAGATGCTAAATCCTAGAGGGCTAAAGGACCTTTGATGATGTCATGACCATGTGATCAGACTCTTGTGTGGGCGGAGCTATTCTGGGTACTACAGGACAGTGTGATGTTACACAGAAAGCGGAAGCTGCTGGGAACGGAGACTGATGGAAGGTGAGGAGAGAAGAGACAGCATGTGTGAGCAAGAGGGGGGGACTGGGGGCAGATGTAGGGGGGCAATTAAACTGAAGGCAGATGAAGGGGCAATTAAACTGGGGGCAAATAAAGAGAGACATTAAACTGGTGGCATATAAAGGGGGACATTAAACTGGTGGCAGATAAAGGGGGACATTAAACTGGTGGCAGATAAAGGGGGACATTAAACTGGGGGCAAATAAAGAGAGACATTAAACTGGTGGCATATAAAGGGGGACATTAAACTGGTGGCAGATAAAGGGGACATTAAACTGGTGGCAGATAAAGGTGGACATTAAACTGGTGGCAGATGAAGGGGGACATTAAAATGGGAACAGATAGAGGGGGGACATTAAACTGGGGGGCAGATGGAGGGTGACATTAAACTGTGGGGGGTAGCTGGAGGGAGACATGCCTGCCTCTAATTCCCCCCTCTAACTACCCTCACTGTATAACGTCCCCCTCCAGCTGCCCCATAGTTTAAAGTCACCCTCCAGCTGACCCAGTTTAATGTCCCCCTCTAGTTTATGCCAGTTTAAACTGGGGCATGAGGAGAGGGACTGTGGGGCAATTGGAGGGGAACATTATAATGTGGGGGCATATAATATTAGAAGTGGGTGGAGCTAAATTTGCCACGGCGCCCATAGTGCGCCGCACATTTTGTCCTTCTTTCTGTCCTTTGAAAGTTGGGAGGTATGTATTTATCCCATATAGTGAAAAAAAAAAATCTACATGGACAAACCGGCTGCCAAAAAATGTAGTAAGAAGAAAGTAAGAAGGAAATCCTCAACATGGCCTCAATGAAAACTACAGTACACATATGGAAGGGGAGGTATCCTGTATACAGCCGATCTAATATATGTGTATATAGTGTAAGCAACATGATATATTGTGTCTAAGACGTTACGAAGGACCGGGGGCATTCTTTACGAGAACCTCCATGTCCGTCTCATAGCAGTGAATGGAGAGACGGACTTCCTGTCCACACATGAGAAGCTGTGTCACTTGGAGAGACTGATTGTTGGTCACATGACACAGCTGAGGACCAGTAAGGAGCGGATAAGTCACACGTGTAACCACCATTAAGGAGACCTTCAGTGCACGTTACATCTTGTGCCTTTCTGATGGAACAGATACCCCTCCGGCTTCTCTTGCCCTGTAGGTCCGGGGTACATCGGGTGAGGTCACAGATCTCCGCTGCCTCTACGGACAGGACTTGTCAGCGTCTGTATACGGAGGGCCTGTCTGTAGGATGAAATACCGTCATACCGCTGGTGGTTACAATGAGGTCATAATGCGGTAGAGAAATTAAGAAATTGAAGCCATTTTTCAGAAAGCTGTAAATCCCCGGAGTGTAGAGCGCTCCTCTAAGGTGCAGTTCACATCTGCAGTCCTCGCTATTCTTCTGGCCCGTCACAGAAACAGCGAAACCGAACAAAACATAAAAACGGATCCATCTAATGACGGGCGACAGCGGATCCCGAGGGGCTAAGATGGATGCCCTTTATGACGTCTGTCATTCTGCTGAAGGACGACTTTATCTGTTCTCTGCGATGAAGGCTCCAACCAAGGTGTGAACAACGCCTTAGCCAGTGTGAACCTGGATCAGGACCCAATCACAATCGAATTGGTCTTTTTCTCCAGTCACATCAAAAGCTGCACTGAGTGAATCTGCTGGGCTCCTGCATGCTCTGATACCTCACAGCCTTACATGTCGCCCCCTGCTGGTACTGCTGCAGTGAGAGGGATGTGCACTTACACACTGCTCCAGCTGGAGTAGAGGATGAAGCCCCCTCCATCTACTCCTACTTCACCACCAAGGCAGATAGGC
>CAMRHE010001954.1:0-17933 GCA_947044405.1 Leptodactylus fallax | reverse complement strand
ATATATATATTTAGCAGAAAGTCAGGAGGCTACAGGTATACGGGATATATACAGGGCTGTTTTAACACATTGGTAGGCCCAGTACAAAAGTTTCATAAGTGGGCCCCCATTCCCCCCATCACCACCACTTACAGAGAACCTTTCATGTCCTCATGCACATGCGGTATTATATAGTCTAGCTGGGCTGTGAGGAACGTCCCCCCAGTACAGGGCTATGGACGAGTACTGTCATGGGGGGGTCCAGCCCAGCTAGACTGTCAGGAACGCCCTTCTCACGGTGGGCAGAGATCGGTGCCGTTACTCTCCAGCCCCGGGGCATATAAGCGTAAAGCCAACAGTGTGCTGAATTCAGTGTACGGTCGGCTTTCTAGCTGTATATAAAACCGTGTGTGCATGAGGACCTGAAAGGTCGTCTTTACACATACCTGACCCACCCAAATTAAAATGGCCCCAACATAGTATAATTCCTAATATATAATATCTCCTGTTCACAGATAACTGCACCTTTATCAATAATAACGCGGCCATTATTTATATGAAGGGACTATTCATTGAATGGAGGGCTAAGATTCCTTACTTATAAATAATAATCTCGGTTTATAAATAGTGCCCCTTATCAGTAACTGTCCCCCTTTATAAATACTACTTTATAGTTCTCCCTTTTAAATAGTCCCCATTTATAACTAATAGCCCCCCATTATAAATAATAGTTCACCTTTATTTATACAGGGGAACTATTATTTATAAGGGAGAACTATTGAGGGGAAATTTACCTTTAAGGAGGGCTTTTTTAAGTGGGAACTACTGTATCTAAGGGGAAAACTTTAATTCTTAAGGGGGCTATTTATAACGTACGTCCCAACTTTCAAAAGATAGAGGGGTGCGTGGCTATCCGGTGCTCTGACAAGACGTGTGCCCAGGAGCTCTGCAGTGTGGACCTCTCAAGCAGCCGAATATCGCTGCCATTGCAGCTTCATCTGTCTCCATTACTCACCTGGGGCATCCCATACCCGTGTCTGTTGCCTCCGTGGCTCTAGGACTGGTCCCCCGCACCGCTGCTCTGGAGGCCCTGTCTGAGGCCTACCATCACTACAGGTGCGGCAGCCATCTTGGATTTGCAGAGCAGCACTGGCCTCCCTGTGTATTGCGGCCCGTTCCGCAGACCTGCCGCTGGGTGCCTTGCCTCATCTCCCCGGGTCAGTGTCATCTCCCTGTTGCCAAGCCTGCTGCTGCTGGCCTCTTGTTCTCCCTGGCATAGCCCTGTATATTACTGTCTGGGAGCACCTGAGAGGGATTCTGCCAGGAGGAGTTGTTGAGGGCCTAGATCTCAGTTGGTCTCCCTGCAGCTTCCTATGTGCCTTACAGTTGTGCTCGCTGCCTACTGGACTGTTGCTACCCCCTCCATTGCTCTACTTGCTTCTGGTTCTCTACCAGGAGGAGTTGCTGAGGGCCTGCATTTTACAATCGCTTGAGTCTGCTGTGGTGGTGTTGTGGAGTTGTCTATAAGGAGGTCCCATAGCTTGGGAGACTGCCAGCCTTCTGCTGGTCTAGTGGACTCTGTTTCTCAACTGTTGTGCCGTGCTCCCAGTTCTCATAGCCGCCTTCCCACTAGAGATGGGGTTTAACAATGGAACTGTGTAACCGCTGTATGTAAGAGCCAGTGACCACGCGTGTACCCTCACTACAAGCCACGGTCTGCTTTCTCAGGGATATACCCAGGAGACGTCCTAACCACTCAGCTATTCTTCCCCGTACTCCGGGCCGATCGCTCACCATCCATTTCTAGATATCTCACACCAGTGCTTCGGCCCCATCTTCTGACACTGAGGACATGGTGCCACCATCCCCCACACTGTGCCTGTCGCAGACAACGCTCTCCTCCACTGCTGTAAAGACCAGACATCCGGTGCAATCATTGGATTCACCCGCTCTTCCACCTATTCAGTGTACAGCGGCCCATGTAATCCCGACAGACTTTCAATTATTACGGGACCTCATTCAGGCTCTACCCACTAAACGGGATGATGTGGTTTCCTGCTTGGAGCAGGCTCAGGCATTGGATGTTGTCAGAACCGACATGTCTCATCTTACCACCAGAGCCGACGCCACTGACCAGTCGCTCTCCTCCTTAGCTCACAGACTCTCTGCTGTAGAACACAGCCAAACCTGCTCTGTAGGCCACCTTCAGAATATTACTCTTCAACTTGACAACCAGGAAAATCGAGGTCATAGAAATATCAACCTGCATAGTATTCCTGAGAGGCCCCCCGAGACGACCTCCTCACCAGAATGAACACCATTTTCAACAGGGTGACACAGCGCCCCTTGGATGCCACTTACATGCTTGATAGAGTACATAGAGTTCAGCGCTCTGGCCCTGTGGACCCAGCCAACCCCTGGGATGTCCTATGCAGGCTTCATTATTATTCTGAGATGTGCCTGGTCCATGGGCGCCTTGACCTTTGAGGATACCACTGTCAAACTTTTCCCAGATGTCTCAACATGCACGCTTGCTATGCGGCGCACCCTTCAGCCCCTTCTAAACCTTATCAAAGATAGTGGAGGATCCTACAGATGGGGACACCCGTTCCATTTAATTGTCAGTAAAGCTTCTACTTCAATAGTAGTCCGTTCCCCAGCTGATCTGCCGGATTTGTACGCCTTCCTGGATGTCACCCCTGTGGAAATCCCGAATTGGCTCACACTGGATGTCTCTCAACCACTGCCTCAAAGACATCGCCGTGGACCCAGACGTCTCTCCTTGGCTATGAGCCGAGAGAGATCCTCTCCCCAGCGATCCCCTGGAGAAGATCGTCCATGTACACCTCTGAATTAGTCTGATCTGTCTCACTAGATCCCTACTGAGGCGAGATGGCTCCTGTTAACTTGTAATACGCTGTTTTTGACTTTGGGACATTGGCTTACAATAACCTGTCAACTCTCTCCTGTCACCACCTGATCTGTGGACACCCTGCCCATACCTCCAGATCTGTAGTTCTCTTCCTCCCCCTGCCCATACCTCCCTTTACTGCAGAGACTGTCCATAGGGTTATTTCTGTCTCTAGCCCTTACTTTATAGTCTACCATGGAGGTCTTTGCCTGTATACTTTGTTGTTCCCTTTGGCTTAGGTGTGTCATTGCTGGCTGATTACCGCCATTAGTTATGGGAGCCGTTGTTGTTGTTGTTGTTGTTGTTGTTGTGAAACAGGTTGACCCCAGATGGTCTCTACTCTCCCCCTACTAAGCCATATGAGGTTAGTGTCCCTTTTCTATAGTGTGGTGAAGTAGGGCCCTCCTATTGCTTCCCCCTCCCTTACTTTCCATAGCCGCAGTTTAGCCATCTTGGTTATCGACCTTGGTTATTATTGTTTATCCCATGCCCCTCTTCCCACACTGTTGGGGTTGGATCCCTGGGTATGGGACTTTATGTACACTGTATGCTCATGGAGCCTATGGGCTCGTTCCCTTGTTTGTTTGTTTTTTCTTCAACTCCTGCACCCATCTGTCTGAGGGTGCACCCCTTTTTTTTGGGGGGGGGGGGTGATTAGACTTTAATCTATTCTTTGTTCTTGCTTTCCTTCCCCTTTTGCCCCCCCCCCATTTGTTAGTCCTTGTGTTTAGGGTACGACCAGACTCCCTCCCCTTAATGAGGCCAATGTCTAGACTGTAAACTTCCATTACATTGGGTAGTCTCAATGTGAGGGGCCTCCACATCCCGGAGAAGCTCTCTGTTCTCTTCAATTTACTCAAAGGTAGGTGACATCACATCGTGTTCTTGCAGGACACTCATTACTGCGCTAGTAAACCATATAAATTATCCAATGCTTGGTTTCCACATGCATATCATAGCTCTTCACCAGACCCGAAGTCCAGAAGGACCAGCATTCTGATCTCTCGTTCGCTGAGTTGGGAGCATCTGGAGGCCCACACTGACAATAAAGGGAGACTGATTATGCTGAAGGGCTGCATATCGTCTCAAGTGTATACCTCTGCTTCACTCCATCTGTCTAACACTGGACAGGGTCATGCCCTTAGCTCCTACCTGGAGTTGTTGGATGGTTTTGCAGACAGATTCCTGGTAGCGGGGGGTGATCTGAACTTGGTTCTTGATTCATCCACTGATCATTCCTCCCATTCTCACTTGCTCCTCCAGGAGATTAAGAGACCTGGACTCCCACCAACTCATTGACTTTTGGCGACTGCTTCACCCAACAGATCATTATTATTCTTACTATTCCCCAGTCCATAACCGCTATTCCCGTATTGATTATCTTTTCACCCGACATCAAGATCTTCACTTGTTATCGGTGGAGATGGATAGCATCACATTCTCTGACCATGCCCTGGTCACACTGTTGCTCTCCTGTCCTCTTCTAGCGCCAATGGAAACTTAACTTCACTTCTGGACAATGCAACTATTCTTGCTGATATTAAAGCCCGTTTGGCAGAATATTTCACTAAAGGAGGCAGCGGGTCTTCCCACACTTCCCATAGTGTGGGAAGCCCATAAATGCTTGGTTCGAGGATTTTTCATCCAACACGGTTCTTGTCTGAAAAAGGAACGTCGGGTCTATGTAGATTCCCTTCTGCAGTGCATATGCTCCCTTGAACTGCTCCATAAGCGCCAGACTACCCCAGACGCCTATGCCCAACTCACAAGCGCTCGGAAAGAGTTACGATCTTTTCTGCTCAATAAAGCTAAAGGGGCCTTAGTAAATGTAGGAGGCACTTTTATGAATTTGGCAATAAATGTAGCTGCTCGTTGGCAAGGGCCCTTCGCATACAGAAGGCCTCCACCTATGTACCCAGCATCCAAACAGCTCACAGCGTGCAGGCAAACCTCCCCTCAGATTGCGGCGGAGTTTCGAGACTAATACGCCTCGTTATACTCGGTTGACACATCTAACCCTGACTCGTCCTGCATAGTGTTTTGCAACCGTACTCGATCTTATTTGTCCTCCCCAATTTGTCTTCAGAGGACTTAGAGGCTCTGGAATCTCCTATAATGGATGAGGAGCTCTCCATGGCGATCAAAGGTATGGCTACGGGTAAGGCTCCTGGCCCGGATGGCCTGCCCCTCGCTTACTAAAAAAAAAATTGGCCCTGACCATAGTCCCCAGTTGTTGAGGGTGTTTAACTCCCTAACAACCGGTTCAGCTCTATGCCGTGACTCGCTCTGTGCGCATATAAGTTATTCTGAAATCGGGTAAAGATCCACCTCTTATGTCTCATCTCCCTCCTGAATGTCGATCTCAAAATTCTTGCCAAAATACTCGTGTCCTGACTGTTGCCACTGTTGGGTGACATAATCCATCCGGACCAGGCTGGCTTTATGCCAGGACGAGAGGCCAGGGACAACACTACCAAAGCTATTAATCTACATGGTGCCAAACTGTCGAATAGACCTCTCATGCTGCTTTCTACAGACGCTGAGAAGGCCTTCGACAGGGTTAATTGGCAGATCATGGAGGAGACCCTGTTACATGTGGGCCTCCACGAAAATATGATGAACTGGATCCTGGCCTTATATTCGCATCCCTCAGCACAGGTTAGGGTCAATGGTTTGCTCTCCCAATCCTTTCCCATTGCTACTGGTACTAGGCAGGGTTACCCCCATCACCCCTTATCTTTATCCTGACTTTGGAGCGCTTCCTCTTTCACGTTAGGGCACATCCTGACATAACAGGCATCGCCCATGCTGCCTGTTTATATAAAATGGTGGCATTTGCCAACTTATTTTTTATTTTTTTCCCTTCAGTCTCCCTTCCCTGACTGATGTCCTTCTTCCAGGATTACTCCCAGCTTTCCAATTTTAAGATTAACTTTTCCAAATTGGAGGCTCTTAATGTGACTCCATCTCCTTCCCAGGTCTCCTCCCTGAGCCAATCCTTTCCCTTCTGCTGGTTGACCCGCGCTCTAAAATACATAGGTGTTCATCTCACACCCGATCCAAAAGACCTCTTCCGGCACAATTTCCCACCCGCTTTGGCGTCCATTTGTGCCGATTGTAATAGATGGACAGCTGGGATATTCACTTGGTTGGGAGGTGCCCAATCTCTCTCTTTCTCGAACGTATTTTCCACCTCACACATGGGGCTTCTGTCGGCTCCCGCTACCAGGAGGCCAGTTTTAAGATCTTGTCCCGATGCTATAGGGTCCCCGCAGAGCTACATATGCTTTTCCCACAGGTCTCCCCGATGTGCTGGAGGTGTGGGCAGGAGGGCGACATGCTTCATGTCTTCTGGTCCTGTTCGCTCTTTCCTTGTTTTGGGATGGTGTTAAGTGGATTATTTTGCAAATTACTGAGACGCCTCATCCGTTGGGCCCTGCTTTTTCTACTTCACCACTGTGCTCCAGGGCGTGTATACAGGCACTCGCTACTGTTTGTGGTTTTTTTTTTTTTTTTTTTTCTTTTTTTTGTCGTCACGGCCCAGGGTTGCATTCTGCAGTTCTGGAAGCGAGTGGAGCCTCCTCCTCTCTCCCCCTGGATTCTGAAGGTCAATGAGACTGTGCATGGAAAATCTCACTTCCTTCCTGCATGACACAGGTGAAGCCTTTAACAAAACTTGGTTTTACTGGTTGGAATTCCAACGTACTGCAGAGTATCAGACGCTTCTGGGCTCTGGGTCCCCCTCCCACTCTTGAACGCTGGTCTCTGAGCTCTGAGCACAGTCTCCCACCATTAGCATTTGTCCTACCACTGTATTTGTTTCTACACCTGACACTACATGGTGAACTTCAGGTCCGTCTACTGTGGCCCTGACACATGTTGTCCTCCAGGTCTCCCTCAAGGCCCACACACGGTATGTTACCCTGTTCACTCCCCCGTTACTCTCTGTACCTGAACAATACCCCCTCCCCTTCCTCTCTCCCGTTTCCCTTCTCTCTCCACCCTTTTCTCATCTTCTAATTAATGTTTGTTGCCTTGCTGACTGTAGACATCTTGGGGTCCCCTCTGACAGCTCCGGTCTGCATTGTTTGTATTTCTGGTCTGTGTTATGTTTGTTTGTAAAAACTCAAATATTTGAATTGAAGAAAAAAAAAGATTGTGTGTCACTTTATGCACATTTAGCCCCACCCACTTCTACATTGCCTCCACCCATTCTCATCCATTTTTCTGTGTGCCCCCACACAGTACAATGCTCCTACAGTCACCCTAACATTATAATGTTCCCCTCCAATTGCCCCAGAATGTTAAGAAACTACAGGTGGACATTCAGCCACGGGGGTAGCTGGATGGAAATATTAAGCTGGGGCAACTAGAGGCAGACATGTACCCCAAAGTTTAATGTCCTTCTCCAGTTGCCCCTAATTTAATGTCCACTTCCAAATTGCCCAAGTTTAATGTCCCCCTCCAGTTTAATGTTCCTCTTCATCTCCCTCAATTTAACATCATAAAACACTGGTGCTCCCCTGCCGCTCTGTGACGCCGATACAGTTGTGAGTGGAGATGTCCTGGGCAGGAAATCTGGTGCCCAGATCCGGGGCCCCTGCAACCATAGGGCCCGGTGCAAGTGCATCATCACATATGTGATATTTCCCTATTTCTAGATCTATCTATGGATGGCTTTGCCACCCCTGTGTGAGTTCCTCTGGGCACAGGTCGCTGCCTCCGCTGTTATTACTACATAGGGGGAGGGCGGGGGTAGTCCTACTAAATACCACACCACACTCCCTCATCTCAAATCTCTTCTTTGCCCCTATTCATGGCCTTTGGGAGTCATTTGTTTGTGAAGAGCCAATCACCTTGGTGGTCCATATCATAGCCAAAGAAGGAGGGGTCGCTGACCCTGATAAAATAGTTTAGGATAGTAAAATATCCATGAAATGACCAACTGTAACCAAACCACCACATTAATCCCAGCCTTCCATATCTTCTCATACAGGCTACTCATGGGTTAATTATCCTATGTGGTGTATCTAAACTACCTACAGTGTCTTTCACCTACTAAGTGAGTAGACCACAGTAACATGAGTCCCTGAGATGGTTACCCTAACACTAATAATTATGCCAAAAGGCTAGATAGATGTAGTGGTATATATTTATACCAACCTATAAGAACTAATGTATTGGCCTTTTTACTAAGGTACGCTACTCTATTAGATCTTCCTCCAGCCAACAATATAGCTGTAGGATGGGTATGTAGTAATCCATGCCGTAGTTTTAGTTGTCTTCATAAAAAATTATTTAAGGTTATTTGAAGCAACGTACCTCTGACCTATTTGCTTTATTCACCCTGATAAAAGAGCCACCTATCTCATAGAAGCTTAGGACTTACACCTTCCCAGCTGAGCAGAGACCTGCTGCAGGATGACATTGTAGACCTTTATGGACATTTCCCTGGCTTAGTTGGGGACTTCTCCCCACTTGGCTCTTCCAGGAATCCCAGAGAACTTCGTGTGGGCAACATTGAATGGCAACTCCAAGGACCTGAAGAAGCTGGTCATCCTCAAGTATTCCTCAGACCTTTGACTTGGACTCTTCAAAAATGTTTCCACATCAAAACAACCAGCCTTTTAACCAAAATAATGGACATGTGGACGAATCTAGCCACCAGTATAACATGACTGGCTATACTGGGATGAGCCAACAGCAGCCAGTCTACCACTTCCCTTCTGTCAGATCAGATTGTGGAAATTATATGATGCAGCAGATGGTAGAGAGCTCAGTTCAGGTTCCTCCATGGAACCATCTCCCTCAATTGGATCCTCGTGTAGACCAGCAACAAGGGCTGGTACAGGAAGTGGACAACTGCATAATGCAGAAGAGAGATCTGGAGATGGCAGGCAGAGGACCATCTCCAGTGGCCGGGTGTAGCAGCCAAGCCATCAATCCCCATGCTGCATCCTACTACCCTCCCACAGCATGTTGTGCTGCTACCGTATGGCAAACTACCCAAAATGGTGGCAACAGCGCAATAGCTGCAATGAGACCTGACAACAGTGGCCTAAACCAGGTCATTGACCTTCCATATCCTACTAATCACAACAACCCCCCCAGCACCAGCAGCAATCCTACTGCCAACAACCAGAATAATGGTAACAATGCTGACAACGCCAAGTAAGTGCCCGGCGAAGCCGCTGCTGCTACTGCTGAAAAAGGGAAGGTAAGTGCCTTGTGCTCTTCTTATACCATCTTCTAAATTCTTCAGTCTTGTAGAGCAAGCCATGTCTTCTAGATGTCCATACATTGTATGATATTTTGAGAACTTGAATCTTATGCTGAGGTGACCCTGTGTGTTTTTGGAGTCTTGTATCTTGTGACATTGACTTTATGTAGTATTTTACTTGTAGCCTTGTTATATTTAGGAGACCCCATATACTACTGAACCCTCAGTCTTGTACTGTTGCTGAGACCCTTCCTCAACAGTAACAGAACTTGTGATATTTCATAATATCTATACAAAAAATATCCATTTTTATTTTATGGTCACCATGTTGAATATGGACGTCTTTTGGGGACCCCTGTGATACTTACATAGTCAACAACCACTTTGATCATCATATTGAGATGACCCCATCTTGTTTTTAGCTCTTATTCTATTGAACAGACTCCATCTAGCCCTACTCCCTGCTGTTCTTTTTAGGATGACTCCACCTTCACCCATGGTCTCTTCACAATGAGTGTGCTCCATCTTGACTGAGCTCCGGAACTTGTTACATTCCAATGTGTCCTCTTTCTACTAATACTGTTGATCTGAGGAGCTCCAGAACTTCTAGATGTTGTAGACCTGTGGTCTTCAGCCTGTGTCTCATCACCACTTTTGCAAAACAGCAACTCCCAGCATGCCAGGTATTGAGGACTTGCTGGGAGTTGTAGATTTGTAACATCTGGAGAGCTACAGGTTGAAAGCCGCTTCTGTAGATCATGGAGAAGACTTTTTATGTTTTAGCTATAGATATGAAATCGAGGTGGTTTAATATGTTTTATGGTTGTTGATAGACACCGTACTATTGACTTCCAAAAACTTGATCTCATTTCCTTGCCTTGGGTTATTGTACACAAGTTGTCTACCTGAATGATGGCAACCTAGAACTTTAGACCTAGTGATTCTGGTTTTGCTCTCTTCTTCCAATTTGGTAAAAAATTAGATAAATCCATTGTTTCATCCTAATATCCTTAGTTTTAACCCTTTCAGGAATCTTCAATAACTGAAGAAATGGCCGTCTTTGCTAAATTTCTGAAGCGGAAGAGGATCTCCTTGGGGTACACCCAAGCAGAGGTTGGCAAAGCCCTTATACTCCTTTATGGTAAGATCCCATATAGTGCAATGTCTTGGGAGATTTGGTTGGAGATCATTGTTTCAGATCTTGAGGATTTAAAATTTTTGTTTTGTCTTTCAGGGAAAGGTTTTAGCCAGACGACCATCTGCCGCTTCGAATCCTCACAGCTGAGCCTCAAGAACATGCTCAAGCTGAAGCCATTGCTGCAGAAATGGCTTATTGAGATTGAAACAAATAAGGATTTACAAAAGATAAGGAAGTCATGACACGGGGTCCACTTTGACTGAGGAACCTCTTATGACTATGAACCTTCTCCTGTTTATCCCTACATAGTCTATGACACTTCTCTGCTGATCTCCACTACGGCTTGACCCCATTGTATATCCAATGATAGGGGTGCAAGGATAGGCTCCGGGATCCATGTCATGTGTACTAATAGCTTGTCTACATTTTACCCAAAAGATGATCAGTCAAGGACACCAGTGCAGCAAATGCAGAAGCGCAAGCAAAGAACCATCATTGCCGCCGCCGCAAGAGAGCGCCTGGAGAGCTACTTTATGCTTTGCCAGAAGCCAGGACCGCATGAAATAGCCCAGATTGCCCAAGAGGTCAATCTGGATGAAGAGGTAAGTGCATCTGATTAGTCTAGATGGATCAATCGATCGACCTTAGGTGGTGTTGGCCATTTTTAATATATAGTACAGGCCAAAAGTTTGGACACACCTTCTCATTCCAAGAGTTTTCTGTATTTTCATGACTATAAAAATTGTAGATTCACACTGAAGGCATCAAAACTATGAATTACCACATGTGGAATTATATACTTAACAAAAAAGTGTGAAACAACTGAAAATATGTCTTCTATTCTAGGTTCTTCAAAGTAGCCACCTTTTGCTTTGATTACTGCTTTGCACACTCTTGGCATTCTCTTGATGAGCTTCAAGAGGTAGTCACCTGAAATGGTTTTCACTTCACAGGTGTCCCCTGTCAGGTTTAATAAGTGGGATTTCTTGCCTTATAAATGGGGTTGGGACCATCAGTTGTATTGTTCAGAAGTCAGGTGGATACACAGCTGATAGTCCTACTGAATGGAGTGTTAGAATTTGTATTATGGCAAGAAAAAACCAGCTAAGTAAAGAAAAACGAGTGGCCATCATTACTTGAAGAAATGAAGGTCAGTCAGTCCGAAAAATTGGGAAAACTTTGAAAGTGTCCCCAAGTGCAGTGGCCAAAACCATCAAGCGCTACAAAGAAACTGGCTCACATGAGGACCGCCCCAGGAAAGGAAGACCAAGAGTCACCTCTGCTGCGGAGGATAAGTTCATCCGAGTCACCAGCCTCAGAAATCGCAGGTTAACAGCAGCTCAGATTAGAGACCAGGTCAATGCCACACAGAGTTCTAGCAGCAGACACATCTCTACAACAACTGCTAAGAGGAGACTGTGTGCAGCAGGCCTTCATGGTAAAATAGCTGCTAGGAAACCACTGCTAAGGACAGGCAACAAGCAGAAGAAGAACACAAGGAATGGACATTAGACCTGTGGAAATCTGGGCTTTGGTCTGATGAGTCCAAATGTGAGATCTTTGGTTCCATCCACCGTGTCTTTGTGCGACGCAGAAAAGGTGAAGGAATGGACTCTACATGCCTGGTTCCCACCGTGAAGCATGGAGGAGGGTGTGATGGTGTGGGGGGGCTTTGCTGGTGACACTGTTGGGGATTTATTCTGAACCAGCATGGTTACCACAGCATCTTGCAGCGGCATGCTATTCCATCCGGTTTGCGTTTAGTTGGACCAACAGGACAATGACCCCAAACACCTCCAGACTGTGTAAGGGCTATTTGACCAAGAAGGAGAGTGATGGGGTGCTACGCCAGATGACCTGGCCTCCACAGTCACCAGACCTGAACCCAATCCAAATGGTTTGGGGTGAGCTGGACCGCAGAGTGAAGGCAAAAGGGCCAACAAGTGCTAAGCATCTCTGGGAACTCCTTCAAGACTGTTGGAAGACCATTTCAGGTGACTACCTCTTGAAGCTCATCAAGAGAATGCCAAGAGTGTGCAAAGCAGTAATCAAAGCAAAAGGTGGCTACTCTGAAGAACCTAGAATATAAGACATATTTTCAGTTGTTTCACACTTTTTTGGTAAGTATATAATTCCACATGTGTTAATTCATAGTTTTGATGCCTTCAGTGTGAATCTACAATTTTTATAGTCATGAAAATACAGAAAACTCTTGGAATGAGAAGGTGTCCAAACTTTTGGTCTGTACTGTGTGTTTTTTTTTTTTTTTTTTTTTTTTATCTATTTCTCCACAGGTGACATGTGTATGGTTTTGTAATAGGCGCCAGAAAGAAAAGCGTCAGGTCCAGCCCTACCTGCGGGAGAACTGCAGAGAGGCCCATGAGATGGTCCAGGCCACTTCACATCCCAATGCTGTGCCTTTTGCCATGTCGCAGGTGGTGCCCCTGCAAGGCTTTGCTCCAGGCATCTTGGGACCCAACCCGGCCCTGTACATGTCTGCTTACCCGCAGGCCATGCCTCAGGAAGGTCCTCGTCCAGCTGTCTGAACTGAAGCTCTGCCATGTGCGGTCAGGATTCCTGATAATGATTTTCATCTTTGGGGTGGGCACAGAGTGTTAGTTGTGGCCCCCAGTATAATCCTGTGTGTGTGTTTTGTAACTTGTAGAAATAAAAAACAAAAAAGACAAAAGCTTCCTGTTATTTCATATGATACTGTGATAGTTTATACTTAGAAGGTGACTGCATGGATGTGATCACATTATACAGATGTTCCACTACATGAGTAAAGCCTTTACCTGCTGCCTCCTGGCATTAGTAGCTGATCACATTAGACTTCTTATTTCACACTGTATTCTTTGACTTTTCTTACTAAAATAAAGCTTTACTGCTACACCAGTCATGCCTTACTTTAGTCATACACTACCTAACATTCAGAAACTCCTTCACCACTCGGAGCTTGGCTTAGCTATACATTACCAAGCTTTGCCTGCAGCTGCCTGGCATTGAGTAGTACTCGAGGCTTAGATTAACCTTACCTGCAGCTGCCTGGCATTCGATAACCCTCCACTTCCTTAGTCCACACTCAGTTTAGCCGCACATACCTACCTTCACCTTCTGCTGCCTGACATTGCCTGGACTGGTAAACCATCTACTTACTGCTCCAGGCTTCACTTGCCATTGTCTTACCCTTGTCTTCCCCATGACTTCCCCTTCTGCTGCCTGTCCTCTCGCTGCTTCCCCATCTTCCCTTATATCCCTATCTAATATTTGTTGCTTTCTCTGTAGATCAAGAGGCTAAATCAGAATATTTGTTTTATGTTCTACGTCGCCACCGACTTTCTCCAAGAGATTAATGTAATGTCTTGTCTCACCAAAGAACTAACGCACTACAGACTTTTCATTTTTCTCCAACGCACCTCATATTCACTTCTGTCCCGAGACACTAAAACTACCAGTTAATGTAACAGTCTATAGATTTGTGATCCGCTGATCTGTCTCTGTCCTGGTTTTCGAACATGAACTAAATATAGTCGCATTAAAAAATATGCCAAAAATTGTGAGGTGGTGGACATTGGGTAGGGCATCATTATTTTGTAAAGCCTCACACCCTATTAACAATGTACCAGACATTGTGGTGACTGGGGGGGTGGGATTTGGGGAGACTTTGGGTAGGGCACTATGATGATGTAATGCCTCGCACCCTTTTCAAAGATTTTTGCGCCTCCTTGAAAATGATGTTTTCTTTGTAAACTTTGATTTTAAAAACAAAATTTGCAAAAAATAAAATTCTGCTCGTTTTTATATATTTTGTGAAGGAGGTTTTTGAAATGTGTTTTCAGTTTGGTTCTCTACAAAGTGCAGAATAAGTGGCAGCGGCTTCAGAGAGATGGAAGGATGACCGGTACATGGATAGGCGCGGCTGCTGTGTGACCAGGACCCAATGATTCGGGAATCTCATCTAACCAGATTTTATTCACAATAGAACACAGAAAGGGAAAGTTACTAATTTCTTTATTTCATCTGAAACAATAAATAAATATGGCGGATACTTAGATGGATAAGCAGGTAGATATGTGAGCGCTGTCACAAGCAGCAGATGGCGGATTCCTCTGCTACTAAACCGGTATGGCTTGGGGTCCCCTCCAAGAGCCTTATCCCAGCAGACTCCCCGGTTTTCACCCTTTAAATCCCATACAGGGATATGGGTTTGGCTACAGGGTTGTATATACTGGATATATATCAGAAAGTCAGGAGGTTACAGGTATACGGTAGTTATACAGTGGGGGAAATAAAGTATTTAGTCAGCCACCAATTGTGCAAGTTCTGCCACTTATAAAGATGAGGCCGGCCTGTAATTGTCATCATAGGTAGACCTCAACTATGAGAGACAAAATGAGAAAACTAAAAAAATCACATTGTTTTAAGAATTTATTTGCAAATTATGGTGGAAAATAAATATTTGGTCAATAACAAAAGTTAATCTCAATCCTTTGTTCTATCTCCTTTGTTGGCAATGACAGAGGTGAAACGTTTCCTGTAAGTCTTCACAAGGTTGGCACACACTGTTGCTGGTATGTCGGCCCATTCCTCCATGCAGATCTCCTCTAGAGCAGGGATGTTTTGGGGCTGTCGCTGGACAACACGGACTTTCAACTCCCTCCAAAGGTTTCCTATAGGGTTGAGATCTGGAGACTGGCTAGGCCACTCCAGGACCTTGAAATGCTTCTTACGAAGCCGCTCCTTCGTTGTCCTGGCGGTGTGCTTGGGATCATTGTCATGCTGAAAGACCCAGCCACGTTTCATCTTCAATGCCCTTGCTGATGGAAGGAAGTTTGTACTCAAAATCTTACCATACATGGCCCCATTCATTCTTTCATGTACACGGATCAGTCGTCCTGGTCCCTTTGCAGAGAAACAGCCCCATACATGATGTTGCCCCCCCCATGCTTCACAGTAGGTCTGGTGTTCTTTGGATGCAACTCAGCATTCACTCTCCTCCAAACACCACGAGTTGTGTTTCTACCAAACAGTTTTACTTTGGTTTCATCTGACCATATGACATTCTCCCAATACTCTTCTGGAACATCCAAATGCTCTCTAGCAAACTTCAGAGGGGCCCGGATATGTAGTGGCTTAAGCAGGGGGACACGTCTGGCACTGCAGGATCTGAGTCCCTGGCGGCGTAGTGTGTTACTGACGGTAGCCTTTGTTACGTTAGTCCCAGCTTTCTGCAGGTCACTCACTAGGTCCCCCGTGGGGTTCTGGGATTTTTGCTCACCGTTCTTGTGATCATTTTGACCCCACGGGGTGAGATCTTGCGTGGAGCCCCTGATGGAGGGAGATTATCAGTGGTCTTGTATGTCTTCCATTTTCTAATTATTGCTCCCACAGGTGATTTCTTCACACCAAGCTGCTTGCCTATTGCAGATTCAGTCTTCCCAGCCTGGTGCAGGGCTACCATTTTGTTTCTGGCCCTTCCACAGCTCTTTGGTCTTCACCATAGTGGAGTTTGGAGTGTGACTGAGGTTGTGGACAGGAGTCTTTTATACTGATAACAATGTCACACAGGAGCCATTACTACAGGTAATGAGTGGAGGACAGAGGAGCCTCTTAAAGAAGAAGTTACAGGGCTGTGAGAGACAGAAATCTTGCTTGTTTGTAGGTGACCAAATACTTATTTTCCACCATAATTTGCAAATAAATTCTTAAAAAAATCAGACAATGTGATTTTCTGGATTAGTTTTCTCATTTTGTCTCTCATAGTTGAGGTCTACCTATGATGACAATTACAGGCCGGCCTCATCTTTATAAGTGGGAGAACTTGCACAATTGGGGGCTGACTACTTTTTTTTCCCCACCTGTATAACTACCATATACCTGTAACCTCCTGACTTTCTGATATATATATATATATAACCCTGCAGCCAAGCCCATATCCCTGTATGGGATTTAAAGGGTGAAAACCGGGGAGTCTGCTGGGATAAGGCTCTTGAAGGGGACCCCAAGCCATACCGGTTTAGTAGCAGAGGAATCCGCCATCCGCTGCTTGTGACAGCGCTCACATATCTACCTGCTTATCCATCTAAGTATCCGCCATATTTATTTATTGTTTCAGATGAAATAAAGAAATTAGTAACTTTCCCTTTCTGTGTTCTATTGTGAATAAAATCTGGTTAGATGAGATTCCCGAATCATTGGGTCCTGGTCACACAGCAGCCGCGCCTATCCATGTACCGGTCATCCTTCCATCTCTCTGAAGCCGCTGCCACTTATTCTGCACTTTGTAGAGAACCAAATTAAAAACACATTTCAAAAATCTCCTTCACAAAATATATAAAAATGAGCAGAATTCTTTTTTTTTTTTTTTGCAAATTTTATTTGTTTTTAAAATCAAAGTTTACAAAGAAAACATCATTTTCAAGAGGGGCAAAAATCTTTGAAAAGGGTGCGAGGCATTACATCATAGTGCCCTACCCAAAGTCTCCCCAAATCCCACCCCCCCCCCCCACAATTTTAGGCATATTTTTTAATGCGACTGTATATTTAGTTCATGTTAGAAATTTAGGACAGAAACAGAACATCAGCGGATCACAAATGTATAGACTGTTACATTAACTGGTAGTTTTAGTGTCTCGGTACAGAAGTGAATATGAAAGATTGCTCAAATTTACCATCAAAATAGATCAAAGCAAATTTGATTAAAAAAAAAAAAGTGTCAGTTTGATAAATGTCGATTCAATTGTAATAATTTACAGGACTTGGATATAAACTGATAAAAAAAAATTGAAATAAAAATGTATCAATTTTGTGTGAAGTGCTGAGAGGTGTGAGGGGCGCAGAGGAGAGCACTGTGACGGTGAAGTGCTGAGAGATGTGAGGGGCGCAGAGGAGAGCGCTGTGACGGTGAAGTGCTGAGAGATGTGAGGGGCGCAGAGGAGAGCGCTGTGACGGTGAAGTGCTGAGAGATGTGAGGGGCGCAGAGGAGAGCGCTGTGACGGTGAAGTGCTGAGAAATGTGAGGGGCGCAGAGGAGAGCGCTGTGACGGGTGGGCTGTTTGCTCACAATCTATCCCTGTGCACAACATCTCATCCACGGCCCTAACAAATCCAACACCCAATTACGAATTAAAATGTCAAAAACCTACGCTAGACCCTCAGGTGATAAAAGCCCCTTCTATTCCAGGTGACATAAGCGATATCACTGAGGCGCGTTGGAGAAAAATGAAAAGTCTGTAGTGCGTTAGTTCTTTGGCGAGACAAGACATTACATTAATCTCTTGGAGAAGGTTGGTGGGGACGTAGAACATAAATCAACAAATATTCTGATCACAAAATTTAGCCTCTTGATCTACAGAGAAAGCAACAAATATTAGATAGGGATATAAGGGAAGATGGGGAAGCAGCGAGAGGACAGGCAGCAGAAGGTAAAGAAGGGGAAGTCATGGGGAAGACAAGGGTAAGACAATGGCAAGTGAAGCCTGGAGCAGTAAGTAGATGGTTTACCAGTCCAGGCAATGTCAGGCAGCAGAAGGTGAAGGTAGGTATGTGCGGCTAAACTGAGTGTGGACTAAGGAAGTGGAGGGTTATCGAATGCCAGGCAGCTGCAGGTAAGGTTAATCTAAGCCTCGAGTACTACTCAATGCCAGGCAGCTGCAGGCAAAGCTTGGTAATGTATAGCTAAGCCAA
>CAMRHE010001953.1:0-18038 GCA_947044405.1 Leptodactylus fallax | reverse complement strand
TATGGGCAGTGCACAGTACCACTTCTCTCCTCCTGTATATATGGACAGTGCACAGTACCACTTCTCTTGTCCTGTATATATGGACAGTGCACAGTACCACTTCTCTTATCCTGTATATATGGACAGTGCACAGTACCACTTCTCTTATCCTGTATATATGGGCAGTGCACAGTACCACTTCTCTTATCCTGTATATATGGACACTGCACAGTACTACTTCTCTTATACTGTATATATGGACAGTGCACAGTCCCACTTCTCTTGTCCTGTATATATGGACAGTGCACAGTACCACTTCTCTTATCCTGTATATATGGACAGTGCACAGTACCACTTCTCTTATCCTGTATATATGGGCAGTGCACAGTACCACTTCTCTCCTCCTGTATATATGGACAGTGCACAGTACCACTTCTCTTGTCCTGTATATATGGACAGTGCACAGTACCACTTCTCTTATCCTGTATATATGGACCGTGCACAGTACCACTTCTCTTATCCTGTATATATGGGCAGTGCACAGTACCACTTCTCTTATCCTGTATATATGGACACTGCACAGTACTACTTCTCTTATACTGTATATATGGACAGTGCACAGTACCACTTCTCCTGTTCTGTATACACAGTGCACAGTACCACTTCTCTCCTCCTGTATATATGGACAGTGCACAGTACCACTTCTCTTATCCTGTATATATGGACACTGCACAGTACTACTTCTCTTATTCTGTATATATGGACAGTGCACAGTACCACTTCTCTTGTCCTGTATATATGGACAGTGCACAGTACCACTTCTCTTATCCTGTATATATGGGCAGTGCACAGTACCACTTCTCTTATTCTGTATATATGGACAGTGCACAGTACCACTTCTCTTATCCTGTATATATGGACAGTGCACAGTACCACTTCTCTTATCCTGTATATATGGGCAGTGCACAGTACCACTTCTCTCCTCCTGTATATATGGACAGTGCACAGTACCACTTCTCTTGTCCTGTATATATGGACAATGCACAGTACCACTTCTCTTATCCTGTACAGTACAGACCAAAAGTTTGGACACACCTTCTCATTCCAAGAGTTTTCTGTATTTTCATGACTATAAAGTTGTAGATTCACACTGAAGGCATCAAAACTATGAATTAACACATGTGGAACTATATACTTAACAAAAAAGTGTGAAACAACTGAAAATATGTCTTATATTCTAGGTTCTTCAAAGTAGCCACCTTTTGCTTTGATTACTGCTTTGCACACTCTTAGCATTCTCTTGATGAGCTTCAAGAGGTAGTTACCTGAAATGGTCTTCCAACAGTCTTGAAGGAGTTCCCAGAGATGCTTAGCACTTGTTGGTCCTTTTGCCTTCACTCTGCGGTCCAGCTCACCCCAAACCATCTCGATTGGGTTCAGGTCTGGTGACTGTGGAGGCCAGGTCATCTGGCGTAGCACCCCATCACTCTCCTTCTTGGTCAAATAGCCTTTACACAGTCTGGAGGTTTGTTTGGGGTCATTGTCCTGTTGAAAAATAAATGATGGTCCAACTAAACGCAAACCAGATGGAATAGCATGCCGCTGCAAGATGCTGTGGTAACCATGCTGGTTCAGTATTCCTTCAATTTTGAATAAATCCCCAACAGTGTCACCAGCAAAGCACCCCCACACCATCACACCTCCTCCTACATGCTTCATGGTGGGAACCAGGCATGTAGAGTCCATTCGTTCACCTTTTCTGCGTCGCACAAAGACACGGTGGTTGGAACCAAAGATCTCAAATTTGGACTCATCAGACGAAAGCACAGATTTCCACAGGTCTAATGTCCATTCCTTGTGTTCTTTAGACCAAACAAGTCTCTTCTGCTTGTTGCCTGTCCTTAGCAGTGGTTTCCTAGCAGCTATTTTACCATGAAGTCCTGCTGCACACAGTCTCCTCTTAACAGTTGTTGTAGAGATGTGTCTGCTGCTAGAACTCTGTGTGGCATTGACCTGGTCTCTAATCTGAGCTGCTGTTAACCTGCGATTTCTGAGGCTGGTGACTCGGATGAACTTATCCTCCGCAGCAGAGGTGACTCTTGGTCTTCCATTCCTGGGGCGGTCCTCATGTGAGCCAGTTTCTTTGTAGTGCTTGATGATTTTGGCCACTGCACTTGGGGACACTTTCAAAGTTTTCCCAATTTTCGGACTGACTGACCTTCATTTCTTAAAGTAGTGATGGCCACTCGTTTTTCTTTACTTAGCTGCTTTTTTCTTGCCATAATACAAATTCTAACACTCCATTCAGTAGGACTATCAGCTGTGTATCCACCTGACTTCTGAACAACACAACTGATGGTCCCAACCCCATTTATAAGGCAAGAAATCCCACTTATTAAACCTGACAGGGCACACCTGTGAAGTGAAAACCATTTCAGGTGACTACCTCTTGAAGCTCATCAAGAGAATGCCAAGAGTGTTCAAAGCAGTAATCCAAGCAAAAGGTGGCTACTTTGAAGAACCTACAATATAAGACATATTTTCAGTTGTTTCACACTTTTTTGTTAAGTATATAATTCCACATGTGTTAATTCATAGTTTTGATGCCTTCAGTGGGAATCTACAATTTTTATAGTCGTGAAAATACAGAAAACTCCTGGAATGAGAAGGTGTGTCCAAACTTTTGGTCTGTACTGTATATATGGACAGTGCACAGTACCACTTCTCTTATCCTGTATATATGGGCAGTGCACAGTACCACTTCTCTTATCCTGTATATATGGACAGTGCACAGTACTACTTCTCTTATCCTGTATATATGGACAGTGCACAGTACCACTTCTCCTGTTCTGTATACAACAGTGCACAGTACCACTTCTCTCCTCCTGTATATATGGACAGTGCACAGTACCACTTCTCTTATCCTGTATATATGGACACTGCACAGTACTACTTCTCTTATCCTGTATATATGGACAGTGCACAGTACCACTTCTCTTATCCTGTATATATGGACAGTGCACAGTACCACTTCTCTTCTCCTGTATATATGGACAGTGCACAGTACCACTTCTCTTATCCTGTATATATGGACAGTGCACAGTACCACTTCTCTTATCCTGTATATATGGACAGTGCACAGTACCACTTCTCTCCTCCTGTATATATGGGCAGTGCACAGTACCACTTCTCTCCTCCTGTATATATGGACAGTGCACAGTACCACTTCTCCTGTCCTGTATATATGGACAGTGCACAGTACTACTTCTCTTACCTGTATATATGGACAGTGCACAGTACCACTTCTCTCCTCCTGTATATATGGACAGTGCACAGTACCACTTCTCCTTTCCTGTATACATGGCAGTGCACAGTACCACTTCTCTTGTCCTGTATATATGGACAGTGCACAGTACCACTTCTCTTATTCTGTATATATGGCAGTGCACAGTACCACTTCTCTCCTGTATATATGGACAGTGCACAGTACCACTTCTCTACCTGTATATATGGACAGTGCACAGTACCACTTCTCTCCTCCTGTATATATGGGCAGTGCACAGTACCACTTCTCTTATCCTGTATATATGGACAGTGCACAGTACCACTTCTCTCCTCCTGTATATATGGACAGTGCACAGTACCACTTCTCTTATCCTGTATATATGGACAGTGCACAGTACCACTTCTCTCCTCCTGTATATATGGACAGTGCACAGTACCACTTCTCTCCTCCTGTATATATGGACAGTGCACAGTACCACTTCTCTTATCCTGTATATATGGACAGTGCACAGTACCACTTCTCTTATCCTGTATATATGGACAGTGCACAGTACCACTTCTCTCCTCCTGTATATATGGACAGTGCACAGTACCACTTCTCTTATCCTGTATATATGGACAGTGCACAGTACCACTTCTCTTATCCTGTATATATGGACAGTGCACAGTACCACTTCTCTTATCCTGTATATATGGACAGTGCACAGTACCACTTCTCTCGTCCTGTATATATGGACAGTGCACAGTACCACTTCTCTTGTCCTGTATATATGGACAGTGCACAGTACCACTTCTCTTATCCTGTATATATGGACAGTGCACAGTACCACTTCTCTTATCCTGTATATATGGGCAGTGCACAGTACCACTTCTCTCCTCCTGTATATATGGACAGTGCACAGTACCACTTCTCTTGTCCTGTATATATGGACAGTGCACAGTACCACTTCTCTTATCCTGTATATATGGACAGTGCACAGTACCACTTCTCTTATCCTGTATATATGGGCAGTGCACAGTACCACTTCTCTTATCCTGTATATATGGACAGTGCACAGTACCACTTCTCTTATCCTGTATATATGGACAGTGCACAGTACCACTTCTCTCCTCCTGTATATATGGACAGTGCACAGTACCACTTCTCTTATCCTGTATATATGGACAGTGCACAGTACCACTTCTCTTATCCTGTATATATGGACAGTGCACAGTACCACTTCTCTCCTCCTGTATATATGGACAGTGCACAGTACCACTTCTCTCCTCCTGTATATATGGACAGTGCACAGTACCACTTCTCTCCTCCTGTATATATGGACAGTGCACAGTACCACTTCTCTCCTCCTGTATATATGGACAGTGCACAGTACCACTTCTCTTATCCTGTATATATGGGCAGTGCACAGTACCACTTCTCTTATCCTGTATATATGGACAGTGCACAGTACCACTTCTCTTATCCTGTATATATGGACAGTGCACAGTACCACTTCTCTTATCCTGTATATATGGACAGTGCACAGTACCACTTCTCTTATCCTGTATATATGGACAGTGCACAGTACCACTTCTCTTCTCCTGTATATATGGACAGTGCACAGTACCACTTCTCTTCTCCTGTATATATGGACAGTGCACAGTACCACTTCTCTCCTCCTGTATATATGGGCAGTGCACAGTACCACTTCTCTTATCCTGTATATATGGACAGTGCACAGTACCACTTCTCTTATCCTGTATATATGGACAGTGCACAGTACCACTTCTCTTATCCTGTATATATGGACAGTGCACAGTACCACTTCTCTTCTCCTGTATATATGGACAGTGCACAGTACCACTTCTCTCCTCCTGTATATATGGACAGTGCACAGTACCACTTCTCTTCTCCTGTATATATGGACAGTGCACAGTACCACTTCTCTCCTCCTGTATATATGGGCAGTGCACAGTACCACTTCTCTTATCCTGTATATATGGACAGTGCACAGTACCACTTCTCTTCTCCTGTATATATGGACAGTGCACAGTACCACTTCTCCTGTCCTGTATACATGGACAGTGCACAGTACCACTTCTCTCCTCCTGTATATATGGACAGTGCACAGTACCACTTCTCTCCTCCTGTATATATGGACAGTGCACAGTACTACTTCTCTCCTCCTGTATATATGGACAGTGCACAGTACCACTTCTCTTATCCTGTATATATGGACAGTGCACAGTACCACTTCTCTTGTCCTGTATATATGGACAGTGCACAGTACCACTTCTCTTATCCTGTATATATGGACAGTGCACAGTACCACTTCTCTTATCCTGTATATATGGACAGTGCACAGTACCACTTCTCTCCTCCTGTATATATGGACAGTGCACAGTACTACTTCTCTCCTCCTGTATATATGGACAGTGCACAGTACCACTTCTCTTGTCCTGTATATATGGACAGTGCACAGTACCACTTCTCTTCCTGTATATATGGACAGTGCACAGTACCACTTCTCTCCTCCTGTATATATGGACAGTGCACAGTACCACTTCTCTTTTCCTGTATATATGGACAGTGCACAGTACCACTTCTCTTGTCCTGTATATATGGACAGTGCACAGTACCACTTCTCTTATCCTGTATATATGGACAGTGCACAGTACCACTTCTCTCCTGTATATATGGACAGTGCACAGTACCACTTCTCTTATCCTGTATATATGGACAGTGCACAGTACCACTTCTCTCCTCCTGTATATATGGGCAGTGCACAGTACCACTTCTCTTACCCTGTATATATGGACAGTGCACAGTACCACTTCTCTCCTCCTGTATATATGGACAGTGCACAGTACCACTTCTCTTATCCTGTATATATGGACAGTGCACAGTACCACTTCTCTCCTCCTGTATATATGGACAGTGCACAGTACCACTTCTCTTATCCTGTATATATGGACAGTGCACAGTACCACTTCTCTTATCCTGTATATATGGACAGTGCACAGTACCACTTCTCTTATCCTGTATATATGGACAGTGCACAGTACCACTTCTCTCCTCCTGTATATATGGACAGTGCACAGTACCACTTCTCTTATCCTGTATATATGGACAGTGCACAGTACCACTTCTCTTATCCTGTATATATGGACAGTGCACAGTACCACTTCTCTTATCCTGTATATATGGACAGTGCACAGTACCACTTCTCTCCTCCTGTATATATGGACAGTGCACAGTACCACTTCTCTTATCCTGTATATATGGACAGTGCACAGTACCACTTCTCTTATCCTGTATATATGGACAGTGCACAGTACCACTTCTCTTATCCTGTATATATGGGCAGTGCACAGTACCACTTCTCTCCTCCTGTATATATGGACAGTGCACAGTACCACTTCTCTTGTCCTGTATATATGGACAGTGCACAGTACCACTTCTCTTATCCTGTATATATGGACAGTGCACAGTACCACTTCTCTTATCCTGTATATATGGACAGTGCACAGTACCACTTCTCTTATCCTGTATATATGGACAGTGCACAGTACCACTTCTCTTATCCTGTATATATGGACAGTGCACAGTACCACTTCTCTCCTCCTGTATATATGGACAGTGCACAGTACCACTTCTCTTATCCTGTATATATGGACAGTGCACAGTACCACTTCTCTTATCCTGTATATATGGACAGTGCACAGTACCACTTCTCTTATCCTGTATATATGGACAGTGCACAGTACCACTTCTCTTATCCTGTATATATGGACAGTGCACAGTACCACTTCTCTCCTCCTGTATATATGGACAGTGCACAGTACCACTTCTCTCCTCCTGTATATATGGACAGTGCACAGTACCACTTCTCTTCTCCTGTATATATGGACAGTGCACAGTACCACTTCTCTTATCCTGTATATATGGGCAGTGCACAGTACCACTTCTCTTATCCTGTATATATGGACAGTGCACAGTACCACTTCTCTCCTCCTGTATATATGGACAGTGCACAGTACCACTTCTCTTGTCCTGTATATATGGACAGTGCACAGTACCACTTCTCTTATCCTGTATATATGGACAGTGCACAGTACCACTTCTCTTATCCTGTATATATGGACAGTGCACAGTACCACTTCTCTTGTCCTGTATATATGGACAGTGCACAGTACCACTTCTCTCCTCCTGTATATATGGACAGTGCACAGTACCACTTCTCTTATCCTGTATATATGGACAGTGCACAGTACCACTTCTCTTATCCTGTATATATGGACAGTGCACAGTACCACTTCTCTTATCCTGTATATATGGACAGTGCACAGTACCACTTCTCTTATCCTGTATATATGGACAGTGCACAGTACCACTTCTCTTGTCCTGTATATATGGACAGTGCACAGTACCACTTCTCTTATCCTGTATATATGGACAGTGCACAGTACCACTTCTCTTATCCTGTATATATGGACAGTGCACAGTACCACTTCTCTTATCCTGTATATATGGACAGTGCACAGTACCACTTCTCTTATCCTGTATATATGGACAGTGCACAGTACCACTTCTCTCCTCCTGTATATATGGACAGTGCACAGTACCACTTCTCTTATCCTGTATATATGGACAGTGCACAGTACCACTTCTCTTATCCTGTATATATGGACAGTGCACAGTACCACTTCTCTTCTCCTGTATATATGGACAGTGCACAGTACCACTTCTCTCCTCCTGTATATATGGACAGTGCACAGTACCACTTCTCTTATCCTGTATATATGGGCAGTGCACAGTACCACTTCTCTTATCCTGTATATATGGACAGTGCACAGTACCACTTCTCTTATCCTGTATATATGGACAGTGCACAGTACCACTTCTCTTGTCCTGTATATATGGACAGTGCACAGTACCACTTCTCTTATCCTGTATATATGGGCAGTGCACAGTACCACTTCTCTTATCCTGTATATATGGACAGTGCACAGTACCACTTCTCTTATCCTGTATATATGGACAGTGCACAGTACCACTTCTCTTGTCCTGTATATATGGACAGTGCACAGTACCACTTCTCTTATCCTGTATATATGGACAGTGCACAGTACCACTTCTCTTATCCTGTATATATGGGCAGTGCACAGTACCACTTCTCTCCTCCTGTATATATGGACAGTGCACAGTACCACTTCTCTTGTCCTGTATATATGGACAGTGCACAGTACCACTTCTCTTATCCTGTATATATGGACAGTGCACAGTACCACTTCTCTTCTCCTGTATATATGGACAGTGCACAGTACCACTTCTCTTATCCTGTATATATGGACAGTGCACAGTACCACTTCTCTTATCCTGTATATATGGACAGTGCACAGTACCACTTCTCTTCTCCTGTATATATGGACAGTGCACAGTACCACTTCTCTTATCCTGTATATATGGACAGTGCACAGTACCACTTCTCTTATCCTGTATATATGGACAGTGCACAGTACCACTTCTCCTATCCTGTATACATGGACAGTGCACAGTACCACTTCTCTCCTCCTGTATATATGGACAGTGCACAGTACCACTTCTCTCCTCCTGTATATATGGACAGTGCACAGTACCACTTCTCTTATCCTGTATATATGGACAGTGCACAGTACCACTTCTCTTATCCTGTATATATGGACAGTGCACAGTACCACTTCTCTTATCCTGTATATATGGACAGTGCACAGTACCACTTCTCTTATCCTGTATATATGGACAGTGCACAGTACCACTTCTCTTATCCTGTATATATGGACAGTGCACAGTACCACTTCTCTTATCCTGTATATATGGGCAGTGCACAGTACCACTTCTCTCCTCCTGTATATATGGACAGTGCACAGTACCACTTCTCTCGTCCTGTATATATGGACAGTGCACAGTACCACTTCTCTTATCCTGTATATATGGACAGTGCACAGTACCACTTCTCTTATCCTGTATATATGGACAGTGCACAGTACCACTTCTCTTATCCTGTATATATGGACAGTGCACAGTACCACTTCTCTTATCCTGTATATATGGACAGTGCACAGTACCACTTCTCTTCTCCTGTATATATGGACAGTGCACAGTACCACTTCTCTCCTCCTGTATATATGGACAGTGCACAGTACCACTTCTCTTATCCTGTATATATGGACAGTGCACAGTACCACTTCTCTTATCCTGTATATATGGACAGTGCACAGTACCACTTCTCTTATCCTGTATATATGGACAGTGCACAGTACCACTTCTCTCCTCCTGTATATATGGACAGTGCACAGTACCACTTCTCTCCTCCTGTATATATGGACAGTGCACAGTACCACTTCTCTTATCCTGTATATATGGACAGTGCACAGTACCACTTCTCTTATCCTGTATATATGGACAGTGCACAGTACCACTTCTCTTATCCTGTATATATTGGACAGTGCACAGTACCACTTCTCTCCTCCTGTATATATGGACAGTGCACAGTACCACTTCTCTCCTCCTGTATATATGGACAGTGCACAGTACCACTTCTCTCCTCCTGTATATATGGACAGTGCACAGTACCACTTCTCTCCTCCTGTATATATGGACAGTGCACAGTACCACTTCTCTTATCCTGTATATATGGACAGTGCACAGTACCACTTCTCTTATCCTGTATATATGGACAGTGCACAGTACCACTTCTCTTATCCTGTATATATGGACAGTGCACAGTACCACTTCTCTTATCCTGTATATATGGACAGTGCACAGTACCACTTCTCTTCTCCTGTATATATGGACAGTGCACAGTACCACTTCTCTTATCCTGTATATATGGACAGTGCACAGTACCACTTCTCTTATCCTGTATATATGGACAGTGCACAGTACCACTTCTCTTCTCCTGTATATATGGACAGTGCACAGTACCACTTCTCTTATCCTGTATATATGGACAGTGCACAGTACCACTTCTCTTATCCTGTATATATGGACAGTGCACAGTACCACTTCTCTTATCCTGTATATATGGACAGTGCACAGTACCACTTCTCTTATCCTGTATATATGGACAGTGCACAGTACCACTTCTCTTATCCTGTATATATGGACAGTGCACAGTACCACTTCTCTCCTCCTGTATATATGGACAGTGCACAGTACCACTTCTCTTCTCCTGTATATATGGACAGTGCACAGTACCACTTCTCTCCTCCTGTATATATGGACAGTGCACAGTACCACTTCTCTTTCCTGTATATATGGACAGTGCACAGTACCACTTCTCTTATCCTGTATATATGGACAGTGCACAGTACCACTTCTCTTATCCTGTATATACGGACAGTGCACAGTACCACTTCTCTTGTCCTGTATATATGGACAGTGCACAGTACCACTTCTCTTCTCCTGTATATATGGGCAGTGCACAGTACCACTTCTCTTATCCTGTATATATGGACAGTGCACAGTACCACTTCTCTTATCCTGTATATATGGACAGTGCACAGTACCACTTCTCTTGTCCTGTATATATGGACAGTGCACAGTACCACTTCTCTTATCCTGTATATATGGACAGTGCACAGTACCACTTCTCTCATCCTGTATATATGGGCAGTGCACAGTACCACTTCTCTCCTCCTGTATATATGGACAGTGCACAGTACCACTTCTCTTGTCCTGTATATATGGACAGTGCACAGTACCACTTCTCTTATCCTGTATATATGGACAGTGCACAGTACCACTTCTCTTATCCTGTATATATGGGCAGTGCACAGTACCACTTCTCTTATCCTGTATATATGGACAGTGCACAGTACCACTTCTCTTATCCTGTATATATGGACAGTGCACAGTACCACTTCTCCTGTCCTGTATACATGGACAGTGCACAGTACCACTTCTCTCCTCCTGTATATATGGACAGTGCACAGTACCACTTCTCTTATCCTGTATATATGGACACTGCACAGTACCACTTCTCTTATCCTGTATATATGGACAGTGCACAGTACCACTTCTCTTATCCTGTATATATGGACAGTGCACAGTACCACTTCTCTTATCCTGTATATATGGACAGTGCACAGTACCACTTCTCTTGTCCTGTATATATGGACAGTGCACAGTACCACTTCTCTTATCCTGTATATATGGACAGTGCACAGTACCACTTCTCTTATCCTGTATATATGGGCAGTGCACAGTACCACTTCTCTCCTCCTGTATATATGGACAGTGCACAGTACCACTTCTCTTGTCCTGTATATATGGACAGTGCACAGTACCACTTCTCTTATCCTGTATATATGGACAGTGCACAGTACCACTTCTCTTATCCTGTATATATGGGCAGTGCACAGTACCACTTCTCTTATCCTGTATATATGGACAGTGCACAGTACCACTTCTCTTATCCTGTATATATGGACAGTGCACAGTACCACTTCTCCTGTCCTGTATACAGCAGTGCACAGTACCACTTCTCTCCTCCTGTATATATGGACAGTGCACAGTACCACTTCTCTTATCCTGTATATATGGACACTGCACAGTACTACTTCTCTTATCCTGTATATATGGACAGTGCACAGTACCACTTCTCTTGTCCTGTATACATGGACAGTGCACAGTACCACTTCTCTCCTCCTGTATATATGGACAGTGCACAGTACCACTTCTCTTATCCTGTATATATGGACACTGCACAGTACTACTTCTCTTATCCTGTATATATGGACAGTGCACAGTACCACTTCTCTTGTCCTGTATATATGGACAGTGCACAGTACCACTTCTCTTATCCTGTATATATGGACAGTGCACAGTACCACTTCTCTTATCCTGTATATATGGACAGTGCACAGTACCACTTCTCTTCTCCTGTATATATGGACAGTGCACAGTACCACTTCTCTCCTCCTGTATATATGGGCAGTGCACAGTACCACTTCTCTTATCCTGTATATATGGACAGTGCACAGTACCACTTCTCTTATCCTGTATATATGGACAGTGCACAGTACCACTTCTCTTATCCTGTATATATGGACAGTGCACAGTACCACTTCTCTTATCCTGTATATATGGACAGTGCACAGTACCACTTCTCCTGTCCTGTATATATGGACAGTGCACAGTACCACTTCTCTTATCCTGTATATATGGACAGTGCACAGTACCACTTCTCTTATCCTGTATATATGGACAGTGCACAGTACCACTTCTCTTCTCCTGTATATATGGACAGTGCACAGTACCACTTCTCTTATCCTGTATATATGGACAGTGCACAGTACCACTTCTCTTATCCTGTATATATGGACAGTGCACAGTACCACTTCTCTTATCCTGTATATATGGACAGTGCACAGTACCACTTCTCCTATCCTGTATATATGGACAGTGCACAGTACCACTTCTCTTATCCTGTATATATGGACAGTGCACAGTACCACTTCTCTTATCCTGTATATATGGACAGTGCACAGTACCACTTCTCTTCTCCTGTATATATGGACAGTGCACAGTACCACTTCTCTCCTCCTGTATATATGGACAGTGCACAGTACCACTTCTCCTGTCCTGTATATATGGGCAGTGCACAGTACCACTTCTCTTATCCTGTATATATGGACAGTGCACAGTACCACTTCTCTTATCCTGTATATATGGACAGTGCACAGTACCACTTCTCTTGTCCTGTATATATGGACAGTGCACAGTACCACTTCTCTTATCCTGTATATATGGGCAGTGCACAGTACCACTTCTCTTATCCTGTATATATGGACAGTGCACAGTACCACTTCTCTTATCCTGTATATATGGACAGTGCACAGTACCACTTCTCTTGTCCTGTATATATGGACAGTGCACAGTACCACTTCTCTTATCCTGTATATATGGACAGTGCACAGTACCACTTCTCTTATCCTGTATATATGGGCAGTGCACAGTACCACTTCTCTCCTCCTGTATATATGGACAGTGCACAGTACCACTTCTCTTGTCCTGTATATATGGACAGTGCACAGTACCACTTCTCTTATCCTGTATATATGGACAGTGCACAGTACCACTTCTCTTATCCTGTATATATGGGCAGTGCACAGTACCACTTCTCTTATCCTGTATATATGGACAGTGCACAGTACCACTTCTCTTATCCTGTATATATGGACAGTGCACAGTACCACTTCTCCTGTCCTGTATACAGGCAGTGCACAGTACCACTTCTCTCCTCCTGTATATATGGACAGTGCACAGTACCACTTCTCTTATCCTGTATATATGGACACTGCACAGTACTACTTCTCTTATCCTGTATATATGGACAGTGCACAGTACCACTTCTCTTATCCTGTATATATGGACAGTGCACAGTACCACTTCTCTTATCCTGTATATATGGACAGTGCACAGTACCACTTCTCTTGTCCTGTATATATGGACAGTGCACAGTACCACTTCTCTTATCCTGTATATATGGACAGTGCACAGTACCACTTCTCTTATCCTGTATATATGGACAGTGCACAGTACCACTTCTCTCCTCCTGTATATATGGACAGTGCACAGTACCACTTCTCTTGTCCTGTATATATGGACAGTGCACAGTACCACTTCTCTTATCCTGTATATATGGACAGTGCACAGTACCACTTCTCTTATCCTGTATATATGGGCAGTGCACAGTACCACTTCTCTTATCCTGTATATATGGACAGTGCACAGTACCACTTCTCTTATCCTGTATATATGGACAGTGCACAGTACCACTTCTCCTGTTCTGTATACAGGACAGTGCACAGTACCACTTCTCTCCTCCTGTATATATGGACAGTGCACAGTACCACTTCTCTTATCCTGTATATATGGACACTGCACAGTACCACTTCTCTTATCCTGTATATATGGACAGTGCACAGTACCACTTCTCTTGTCCTGTATACATGGACAGTGCACAGTACCACTTCTCTCCTCCTGTATATATGGACAGTGCACAGTACCACTTCTCTTATCCTGTATATATGGACAGTGCACAGTACCACTTCTCTTATCCTGTATATATGGACAGTGCACAGTACCACTTCTCTTGTCCTGTATATATGGACAGTGCACAGTACCACTTCTCTTATCCTGTATATATGGGCAGTGCACAGTACCACTTCTCTTATCCTGTATATATGGACAGTGCACAGTACCACTTCTCTTATCCTGTATATATGGACAGTGCACAGTACCACTTCTCTTATCCTGTATATATGGACAGTGCACAGTACCACTTCTCTTATCCTGTATATATGGGCAGTGCACAGTACCACTTCTCTCCTCCTGTATATATGGACAGTGCACAGTACCACTTCTCTTGTCCTGTATATATGGACAGTGCACAGTACCACTTCTCTTATCCTGTATATATGGACAGTGCACAGTACCACTTCTCTTATCCTGTATATATGGGCAGTGCACAGTACCACTTCTCTTATCCTGTATATATGGACAGTGCACAGTACCACTTCTCTTATCCTGTATATATGGACAGTGCACAGTACCACTTCTCCTGTCCTGTATACATGGACAGTGCACAGTACCACTTCTCTCCTCCTGTATATATGGACAGTGCACAGTACCACTTCTCTTATCCTGTATATATGGACACTGCACAGTACTACTTCTCTTATCCTGTATATATGGACAGTGCACAGTACCACTTCTCTTATCCTGTATATATGGACAGTGCACAGTACCACTTCTCTCCTCCTGTATATATGGACAGTGCACAGTACCACTTCTCTCCTCCTGTATATATGGACAGTGCACAGTACCACTTCTCTTATCCTGTATATATGGACAGTGCACAGTACCACTTCTCTTATCCTGTATATATGGACAGTGCACAGTACCACTTCTCTTATCCTGTATATATGGACAGTGCACAGTACCACTTCTCTTATCCTGTATATATGGACAGTGCACAGTACCACTTCTCTTATCCTGTATATATTGGACAGTGCACAGTACCACTTCTCCTGTCCTGCATATATGGACAGTGCACAGTACCACTTCTCTCCTCCTGTATATATGGACAGTGCACAGTACCACTTCTCTCCTCCTGTATATATGGACAGTGCACAGTACCACTTCTCTTCTCCTGTATATATGGACAGTGCACAGTACCACTTCTCTTATCCTGTATATATGGACAGTGCACAGTACCACTTCTCTTGTCCTGTATATATGGACAGTGCACAGTACCACTTCTCTTATCCTGTATATATGGGCAGTGCACAGTACCACTTCTCTTGTCCTGTATATATGGACAGTGCACAGTACCACTTCTCTTATCCTGTATATATGGGCAGTGCACAGTACCACTTCTCTTATCCTGTATATATGGACAGTGCACAGTACCACTTCTCTTCTCCTGTATATATGGACAGTGCACAGTACCACTTCTCTTATCCTGTATATATGGACAGTGCACAGTACCACTTCTCTTCTCCTGTATATATGGACAGTGCACAGTACCACTTCTCTCCTCCTGTATATATGGACAGTGCACAGTACCACTTCTCTCATCCTGTATATATGGACAGTGCACAGTACCACTTCTCTTCTCCTGTATATATGGACAGTGCACAGTACTACTTCTCTTATCCTGTATATATGGACAGTGCACAGTACCACTTCTCTTCTCCTGTATATATGGACAGTGCACAGTACTACTTCTCTTCCTGTATATATGGACAGTGCACAGTACCACTTCTCTCCTCCTGTATATATGGACAGTGCACAGTACCACTTCTCTCCTCCTGTATATATGGACAGTGCACAGTACCACTTCTCCTGTCCTGTATATATGGACAGTGCACAGTACCACTTCTCTTACCTGTATATATGGACAGTGCACAGTACCACTTCTCTCCTCCTGTATATATGGACAGTGCACAGTACCACTTCTCTTATCCTGTATATATGGACAGTGCACAGTACCACTTCTCTCCTCCTGTATATATGGACAGTGCACAGTACCACTTCTCTTATCCTGTATATATGGACAGTGCACAGTACCACTTCTCTTATCCTGTATATATGGACAGTGCACAGTACCACTTCTCTTATCCTGTATATATGGACAGTGCACAGTACCACTTCTCTCCTCCTGTATATATGGACAGTGCACAGTACCACTTCTCTTATCCTGTATATATGGACAGTGCACAGTACCACTTCTCTTATCCTGTATATATGGACAGTGCACAGTACCACTTCTCTTATCCTGTATATATGGACAGTGCACAGTACCACTTCTCTTATCCTGTATATATGGACAGTGCACAGTACCACTTCTCTCGTCCTGTATATATGGACAGTGCACAGTACCACTTCTCTTGTCCTGTATATATGGACAGTGCACAGTACCACTTCTCTTATCCTGTATATATGGACAGTGCACAGTACCACTTCTCTTGTCCTGTATATATGGACAGTGCACAGTACCACTTCTCTTATCCTGTATATATGGACAGTGCACAGTACCACTTCTCTTATCCTGTATATATGGGCAGTGCACAGTACCACTTCTCTCCTCCTGTATATATGGACAGTGCACAGTACCACTTCTCTTGTCCTGTATATATGGACAGTGCACAGTACCACTTCTCTTATCCTGTATATATGGACAGTGCACAGTACCACTTCTCTTATCCTGTATATATGGGCAGTGCACAGTACCACTTCTCTTATCCTGTATATATGGACACTGCACAGTACTACTTCTCTTATACTGTATATATGGACAGTGCACAGTACCACTTCTCCTGTTCTGTATACACAGTGCACAGTACCACTTCTCTCCTCCTGTATATATGGACAGTGCACAGTACCACTTCTCTTATCCTGTATATATGGACACTGCACAGTACTACTTCTCTTATCCTGTATATATGGACAGTGCACAGTACCACTTCTCTTATCCTGTATATATGGACAGTGCACAGTACCACTTCTCTCCTCCTGTATATATGGACAGTGCACAGTACCACTTCTCTTATCCTGTATATATGGACAGTGCACAGTACCACTTCTCTTATCCTGTATATATGGACAGTGCACAGTACCACTTCTCTTATCCTGTATATATATGGACAGTGCACAGTACCACTTCTCCTGTCCTGTATATATGGACAGTGCACAGTACCACTTCTCTCCTCCTGTATATATGGACAGTGCACAGTACCACTTCTCTCCTCCTGTATATATGGACAGTGCACAGTACCACTTCTCTCCTCCTGTATATATGGACAGTGCACAGTACCACTTCTCTTGTCCTGTATATATGGACAGTGCACAGTACCACTTCTCTTATCCTGTATATATGGGCAGTGCACAGTACCACTTCTCTTATCCTGTATATATGGACAGTGCACAGTACCACTTCTCTTATCCTGTATATATGGACAGTGCACAGTACCACTTCTCTTGTCCTGTATATATGGACAGTGCACAGTACCACTTCTCTTATCCTGTATATATGGGCAGTGCACAGTACCACTTCTCTTCTCCTGTATATATGGACAGTGCACAGTACCACTTCTCTTGTCCTGTATATATGGACAGTGCACAGTACCACTTCTCTCCTCCTGTATATATGGACAGTGCACAGTACCACTTCTCTTATCCTGTATATATGGACAGTGCACAGTACCACTTCTCTCCTCCTGTATATATGGGCAGTGCACAGTAC
>CAMRHE010001952.1:0-18099 GCA_947044405.1 Leptodactylus fallax | reverse complement strand
TGTGATACCTGGTCATATGTAATATACTGATGTGATACCTGGTCATGTGTAATATAACTGATGTGATACCTGATCATGTGTAATATATACTGATGTGATACCTGGTCATGTGTAATATACTGATGTGATACCTGGTCATGTGTAATATACTGATGTGATACCTGGTCATGTGTAATATACTGATGTGATACCTGGTCCTGTGTAATATACTAATGTGATACCTGGTCATGTGTAATATAACACTGATGTGATACCTGGTCCTGTGTAATATATATATATGTGATACCTGGTCATGTGTATATATACTGATGTGATACCTGGTCATGTGTAATATACTGATGTGATACCTGGTCATGTGTAATATACTGATGTGATACCTGGTCGTCATGTGTAATATACTGATGTGATAACCTGGTTCTGTGTAATATATTGATGTGATACCTGGTCATGTGTAATATACTGATGTGATACCTGGTCATGTGTAATATACTGATGTGATACCTGGTCACGTGTAATATACTGATGTGATACCTGGTCATGTGTAATATACTGATGTGATACCTGGTCATGTGTAATATACTGATGTGATACCTGGTCATGTGTAATATACTGATGTGATACCTGGTCATGTGTAATATACTGATGTGATACCTGGTCATGTGTAATATACTGATGTGATACCTGGTCATGTGTAATATACTGATGTGATACCTGGTCATGTGTAATATACTGATGTGATACCTGGTCTGTGTAATATACTATGTCCTGATGTGTTAATATACTGAGTGATACCTGTGTAATATATCTGATGTGATACCTGGTCATGTGTAATATACTGATGTGATACCTGGTCATGTGTAATATACTGATGTGATACCTGGTCTTGTAATATACTGATGTGATACCTGGTCATGTGTAATATACTGATGTGATACCTGGTCATGTGTAATATACTGATGTGATACCTGGTCATGTGTAATATACTGATGTGATACCTGGTCATGTGTAATATACTGATGTGATACCTGGTCATGTGTAATATATTGATGTGATACCTGGTCATGTGTAATATACTGATGTGATACCTGGTCATGTGTAATATATACTGATGTGATACCTGGTCATGTGTAATATACTGATGTGATACCTGGTCATGTGTAATATATTGATGTGATACCTGGTCATGTGTAATATACTGATGTGATACCTGGTCATGTGTAATATACTGATGTGATACCTGGTCCTGTGTAATATATCTGATGTGATACCTGGTCATGTGTAATATACTATGTGTGAATATACTGATGTGATACCTGGTCATGTGTAATATATTGATGTGATACCTGGTCTGTGTAATATACTGATGTGATACCTGGTCATGTGTAATATACTGATGTGATACCTGGTCATGTGTAATATACTGATGTGATACCTGGTCATGTGTAATATATTGATGTGATACCTGGTCATGTGTAATATACTGATGTGATACCTGGTCATGTGTAATATACTGATGTGATACCTGGTCATGTGTAATATACTTGGTGATACCTGGTCATGTGTAATATACTGATGTGATACCTGGTCATGTGTAATATACTGATGTGATACCTGGTCATGTGTAATATACTGATGTGATACCTGGTCATGTGTAATATATTGATGTGATACCTGGTCATGTGTAATATACTGATGTGATACCTGATCATGTGTAATATACTGATGTGATACCTGGTCATGTGTAATATATCTGATGTGATACCTGGTCATGTGTAATATACTGATGTGATACCTGGTCATGTGTAATATACTGATGTGATACCTGGTCATGTGTAATATATTGATGTGATACCTGGTTCTGTGTAATATACTGATGTGATACCTGGTCATGTGTAATATACTGATGTGATACCTGGTCATGTGTAATATACTGATGTGATACCTGGTCATGTGTAATATACTGATGTGATACCTGGTCATGTATAATATACTGATGTGATACCTGGTCATGTGTAATATATCTGATGTGATACCTGGTCATGTGTAATATACTGATGTGATACCTGGTCATGTGTAATATACTGATGTGATACCTGGTCCTGTGTAATATACTGATGTGATACCTGGTCATGTATAATATATATCTGATGTGATACCTGGTTCTGTGTAATATACTGATGTGATACCTGGTCATGTGTAATATACTGATGTGATACCTGGTCATGTGTAATATACTGATGTGATACCTGTCATGTGTAATATACTGATGTGATACCTGGTCATGTGTAATATATTGATGTGATACCTGGTCATGTGTAATATACTGATGTGATACCTGGTCATGTGTAATATACTGATGTGATACCTGGTCATGTGTAATATACTGATGTGATACCTGGTCATGTGTAATATACTGAGTGATATTGAATATACTGATGTGATACCTGGTCATGTGTAATATATCTGATGTGATACCTGGTCATGTGTAATATACTGATGTGATACCTGGTCATGTGTAATATATACTGATGTGATACCTGGTCATGTGTAATATACTGATGTGATACCTGGTCATGTGTAATATATCTGATGTGATACCTGGTCATGTGTAATATAACTGATGTGATACCTGGTCATGTGTAATATATGCTGTGATACCTGGTCATGTGTAATATATATGTGATACCTGGTCTGTGTAATATACTGATGTGATACCTGGTCATGTGTAATATACTGATGTGATACCTGGTCATGTGTAATATACTGATGTGATACCTGGTCATGTGTAATATATACTGATGTGATACCTGGTCATGTGTAATATACTGATGTGATACCTGGTCATGTGTAATATACTGATGTGATACCTGGTCATGTGTAATATATCTGATGTGATACCTGGTCTGTGTAATATACTGATGTGATACCTGGTCATGTGTAATATACTGATGTGATACCTGGTTCTGTGTAATATATTGATGTGATACCTGGTCATGTGTAATATACTGATGTGATACCTGGTCATGTGTAATATACTGATGTGATACCTGGTCGTGAGGATATACTGATGTGATACCTGGTCATGTGTAATATACTGATGTGATACCTGGTTCTGTGTAATATACTGATGTGATACCTGGTCATGTGTAATATACTGATGTGATACCTGGTCATGTGTAATATATACTGATGTGATACCTGGTCATGTGTAATATACTGATGTGATACCTGGTCATGTGTAATATACTGATGTGATACCTGGTCATGTGTAATATATACTGATGTGATACCTGGTCATGTGTAATATACTGATGTGATACCTGGTCATGTGTAATATATACTGATGTGATACCTGGTCATGTGTAATATATACTGATGTGATACCTGGTTATGTGTAATATATCTGATGTGATACCTGGTCCTGTGTAATATATTGATGTGATACCTGGTCATGTGTAATATATACTGATGTGATACCTGGTCATGTGTAATATACTGATGTGATACCTGGTCCTGTGTAATATACTGATGTGATACCTGGTCATGTGTAATATACTGATGTGATACCTGGTCATGTGTAATATATACTGATGTGATACCTGGTCATGTGTAATATACTGATGTGATACCTGGTCATGTGTAATATACTGATGTGATACCTGGTTCCTGTTTCGTTTATGTGATACCTGGTTATGTGTAATATACTGATGTGATACCTGGTCATGTGTAATATACTGATGTGATACCTGGTTATGTGTAATATACTGATGTGATACCTGGTCATGTGTAATATACTGATGTGATACCGGTGGATATACTGATGTGATACCTGGTCATGTGTAATATATACTGATGTGATACCTGGTCATGTGTAATATACTGATGTGATACCTGGTCATGTGTAATATACTGATGTGATACCTGGTCATGTGTAATATACTGATGTGATACCTGGTCATGTGTAATATATATTTACCTGATGTGATACCTGGTCATGTGTAATATACTGATGTGATACCTGGTCATGTGTAATATACTGATGTGATACCTGGTCATGTGTAATATACTGATGTGATACCTGGTCATGTGTAATATACTGATGTGATACCTGGTCATGTGTAATATACTGATGTGATACCGGCCTGTATATACTGATGTGATACCTGGTCATGTGTAATATACTGATGTGATACCTGGTCATGTGTAATATACTGATGTGATACCTGGTCATGTGTAATATATCTGATGTGATCCGGGGTAATATACTGATGTGATACCTGGTTCTGTGTAATATACTGATGTGATACCTGGTTCTGTGTAATATACTGATGTGATACCTGGTCCTGTGTAATATACTGATGTGATACCTGGTCATGTGTAATATATACTGATGTGATACCTGGTCCTGTGTAATATACTGATGTGATACCTGGTCATGTGTAATATATCTGATGTGATACCTGGTTCTGTGTAATATATTGATGTGATACCTGGTTCTGTGTAATATACTGATGTGATACCTGGTCATGTGTAATATATACTGATGTGATACCTGGTCATGTGTAATATACTGATGTGATACCTGGTTATGTGTAATATACTGATGTGATACCTGGTCATGTGTATTCTGTGTAATATATCTGATGTGATACCTGGTTCTGTGTAATATACTGATGTGATACCTGGTCATGTGTAATATATAATGATGTGATACCTGGTCATGTGTAATATACTGATGTGATACCTGGTCATGTGTGATATATATACTGATGTGATACCTGGTCATGTGTAATATACTGATGTGATACCTGGTCATGTGTAATATACTGATGTGATACCTGGTCATGTGTAATATATACTGATGTGATACCTGGTCATGTGTAATATACTGATGTGATACCTGGTCCTGTGTAATATACTGATGTGATACCTGGTCCTGTGTAATATACTGATGTGATACCTGGTCGCATGAGTAATATATAATGATGTGATACCTGGTCATGTGTAATATACTGATGTGATACCTGGTCATGTGTAATATATAATAATGTGATACCTGGTCATGTGTAATATACTGATGTGATACCTGGTCATGTGTAATATATAATGATGTGATACCTGGTCATGTGTAATATACTGATGTGATACCTGGTCATGTGTAATATACTGATGTGATACCTGATCATGTGTAATATATACTGATGTGATACCTGGTCATGTGTAATATACTGATGTGATACCTGGTTCTGTGTAATATACTGATGTGATACCTGGTTCTGTGTAATATACTGATGTGATACCTGGTCATGTGTAATATATACTGATGTGATACCTGGTTCTGTGTAATATACTGATGTGATACCTGGTCATGTGTAATATATCTGATGTGATACCTGGTTCTGTGTAATATACTGATGTGATACCTGGTTCTGTGTAATATAACTGATGTGATACCTGGTTCTGTATAATATACTGATGTACCTGGTTCTGTGTATATACCTGGTTCTGTGTAATATACTGATGTGATACCTGGTTCTGTGTAATATATCTGATGTGATACCTGGTCATGTGTAATATATACTGATGTATATATACTGATGTGATACCTGGTCATGTGTAATATACTGATGTGATACCTGGTCATGTGTAATATATCTGATGTGATACCTGGTATGGTCATGTGTAATATACTGATGTGATACCTGGTCATGTGTAATTATATACTGATGTGATACCTGGTCATGTGTAATATACTGATGTGATACCTGGTCATGTGTAATATACTGATGTGATACCTGGTCCTGTGTAATATATTGATGTGATACCTGGTTCTGTGTAATATACTGATGTGATACCTGGTCATGTGTAATATATCTGATGTGATACCTGGTCATGTGTAATATACTGATGTGATACCTGGTCATGTGTAATATACTGATTGATACCTGGTTCTATGTAATATACTGATGTGATACCTGGTTCTGTGTAATATACTGATGTGATACCTGGTCATGTGTAATATATCTGATGTGATACCTGGTCATGTGTAATATACTGATGTGATACCTGGTCATGTGTAATATATCTGATGTGATACCTGGTCATGTGTAATATACTGATGTGATACCTGGTTCTGTGTAATATACTGATGTGATACCTGGTCCTGTGTAATATACTGATGTGATACCTGGTCATGTGTAATATACTGATGTGATACCTGGTCATGTGTAATATAACTGATGTGATACCTGGTCATGTGTAATATACTGATGTGATACCTGGTCATGTGTAATATATCTGATGTGATACCTGGTTATGTGTAATATACTGATGTGATACCTGGTCCTGTGTAATATACTGATGTGATACCTGGGGCATGTGATACCTGGTTCTGTGTAATATACTGATGTGATACCTGGTCATGTGTAATATACTGATGTGATACCTGGTCATGTGTAATATACTGATGTGATACCTGGTCATGTGTAATATACTGATGTGATACCTGGTCATGTGTAATATACTGATGTGATACCTGGTCATGTGTAATATATCTGATGTGATACCTGGTCATGTGTAATATACTGATGTGATACCTGGTATCTGTGTAATATACTGATGTGATACCTGGTCATGTGTAATATACTGATGTGATACCTGGTCATGTGTAATATATACTGATGTGATACCTGGTCATGTGTAATATACTGATGTGATACCTGGTCATGTGTAATATACTGATGTGATACCTGGTCATGTGTAATATATACTGATGTGATACCTGGTCATGTGTAATATACTGATGTGATACCTGGTCATGTGTAATATATACTGATGTGATACCTGGTCATGTGTAATATACTGATGTGATACCTGGTCATGTGTAATATACTGATGTGATACCTGGTTATGTGTAATATACTGATGTGATACCTGGTCATGTGTAATATAACTGATGTGATACCTGGTTCTGTGTAATATACTGATGTGATACCTGGTCATGTGTAATATATACTGATGTGATACCTGGTCATGTGTAATATACTGATGTGATACCTGGTCATGTGTAATATATCTGATGTGATACCTGGTCCTGTGTAATATACTGATGTGATACCTGGTTCTGTGTAATATACTGATGTGATACCTGGTTCGTGTAATATATACTGATGTGATACCTGGTTCTGTGTAATATACTGATGTGATACCTGGTCATGTGTAATATACTGATGTGATACCTGGTCATGTGTAATATACTGATGTGATACCTGGTCATGTGTAATATATTGATGTGATACCTGGTCATGTGTAATATACTGATGTGATACCTGGTCATGTGTAATATATCTGATGTGATACCTGGTCATGTGTAATATACTGATGTGATACCTGGTCATGTGTAATATACTGATGTGATACCTGGTCATGTGTAATATACTGATGTGATACCTGGTCTGTATTTATACTGATGTGATACCTGGTCATGTGTAATATATCTGATGTGATACCTGGTCATGTGTAATATATTGATGTGATACCTGGTCATGTGTAATATACTGATGTGATACCTGGTCATGTGTAATATATCTGATGTGATACCTGGTCATGTGTAATATACTGATGTGATACCTGGTCATGTGTAATATACTGATGTGATACCTGGTCTGTGTGTAATATATACTGATGTGATACCTGGTCATGTGTAATATATCTGATGTGATACCTGGTCATGTGTAATATACTGATGTGATACCTGGTCATGTGTAATATACTGATGTGATACCTGGTCATGTGTAATATATTGATGTGATACCTGGTCATGTGTAATATACTGATGTGATACCTGGTCATGTGTAATATATACTGATGTGATACCTGGTCATGTGTAATATATACTGATGTGATACCTGGTGGTTGTGTAATATATACTGATGTGATACCTGGTCATGTGTAATATAACTGATGTGATACCTGGTCATGTGTAATATACTGATGTGATACCTGGTCATGTGTAATATATACTGATGTGATACCTGGTCATGTGTAATATACTGATGTGATACCTGGTCATGTGTAATATATACTGATGTGATACCTGGTCATGTGTAATATACTGATGTGATCCGGCCGTGTAATATACTGATGTGATACCTGGTCATGTGTAATATACTGATGTGATACCTGGTTCTGTGTAATATACTGATGTGATACCTGGTTCTGTGTAATATACTGATGTGATACCTGGTCCTGTGTAATATACTGATGTGATACCTGGGGAGTACTGGTCATGTGTAATATACTGATGTGATACCTGGTCATGTGTAATATATACTGATGTGATACCTGGTCATGTGTAATATACTGATGTGATACCTGGTCATGTGTAATATATACTGATGTGATACCTGGTCATGTGTAATATACTGATGTGATACCTGGTCATGTGTAATATATTGATGTGATACCTGGTCATGTGTAATATACTGATGTGATACCTGGTCATGTGTAATATATACCTGATGTGATATCTGATGTGATACCTGGCTGTGTAATATACTGATGTGATACCTGGTCATGTGTAATATATACCTGATGTGATACCTGGTCATGTGTAATATACTGATGTGATACCTGGTCATGTGTAATATAACTGATGTGATACCTGGTCATGTGTAATATACTGATGTGATACCTGGTTCTGTGTAATATACTGATGTGATACCTGGTCATGTGTAATATATACTGATGTGATACCTGGTTCTGTGTATACCTGGTCATGTGTAATATACTGATGTGATACCTGGTCATGTGTAATATATACTGATGTGATACCTGGTCATGTGTAATATACTGATGTGATACCTGGTCATGTGTAATATACTGATGTGATACCTGGTCATGTGTAATATATCTGATGTGATACCTGGTCATCTGTGTGTAATATATACTGATGTGATACCTGGTTCTGTGTAATATACTGATGTGATACCTGGTCCTGTGTAATATACTGATGTGATACCTGGTCATGTGTAATATATAATGATGTGATACCTGGTCATGTGTAATATATTGATGTGATACCTGGTTCTGTGTAATATACTGATGTGATACCTGGTCTGTGATATACTGATGTGATACCTGGTCATGTGTAATATACTGATGTGATACCTGGTCATGTGTAATATACTGATGTGATACCTGGTCATGTGTAATATACTGATGTGTACGAGTGTACCTGGTCATGTGTAATATATACTGATGTGATACCTGGTCATGTGTAATATACTGATGTGATGGATATACTGATGTGATACCTGGTCATGTGTAATATACTGATGTGATACCTGGTCCTGTGTAATATACTGATGTGATACCTGGTCATGTGTAATATATATGATGTGATACCTGGTCATGTGTAATATATACTGATGTGATACCTGGTCATGTGTAATATACTGATGTGATACCTGGTCATGTGTAATATATGAGGCTGATGTGAATACCTGGTCATGTGTAATATATACTGATGTGATACCTGGTCATGTGTAATATACTGATGTGATACCTGGTCATGTGTAATATACTGATGTGATACCTGGTCATGTGTAATATATACTGATGTGATACCTGAGTGATACCTGGTCATGTGTAATATACTGATGTGATACCTGGTCTGTGTTAAATATACTGATGTGATACCTGGTCATGTGTAATATACTGATGTGATACCTGGTTATGTGTAATATACTGATGTGATACCTGGTCCTGTGTAATATATTGATGTGATACCTGGCGTGTGTTATATACTGATGTGATACCTGGTCATGTGTAATATATACTGATGTGATACCTGGTCATGTGTAATATATACTGATGTGATACCTGGTCATGTGTAATATACTGATGTGATACCTGGTCATGTGTAATATACTGATGTGATACCTGGTTGTGTAATATACTATGTGATTACCTGGTCATGTGTTATATATACTGATGTGATACCTGGTCATGTGTAATATACTGATGTGATACCTGGTCATGTGTAATATACTGATGTGATACCTGGTTCTGTGTAATATACTGATGTGATACCTGGTCATGTGTAATATATTGATGTGATACCTGGTCATGTGTAATATATACTGATGTGATACCTGGTCATGTGTAATATACTGATGTGATACCTGGTCATGTGTATATACTGATGTGATACCTGGTCATGTGTAATATACTGATGTGATACCTGGTCATGTGTAATATATACTGATGTGATACCTGGTCATGTGTAATATACTGATGTGATACCTGGTCTGTGTAATATACTGATGTGATACCTGGTCATGTGTAATATACTGATGTGATACCTGGTCATGTGTAATATACTGATGTGATACCTGGTCATGTGTAATATACTGATGTGATACCTGGTCATGTGTAATATACTGATGTGATACCTGGTCATGTGTAATATACTGATGTGATACCTGGTCATGTGTAATATATCTGATGTGATACCTGGTCATGTGTAATATACTGATGTGATACCTGGTCCTGTGTAATATACTGATGTGATACCTGGTCATGTGTAATATACTGATGTGATACCTGGTCATGTGTAATATATACTGATGTGATACCTGGTCATGTGTAATATACTGATGTGATACCTGGTCCTGTGTAATATACTGATGTGATACCTGGTCTGTGTAATATACTGATGTGATACCTGGTCATGTGTAATATACTGATGTGATACCTGGTCCTGTGTAATATACTGATGTGATACCTGGTCATGTGTAATATATACTGATGTGATACCTGGTCATGTGTAATATATCCTGATGTGATACCTGGTTCTGTGTAATATACTGATGTGATACCTGGTCATGTGTAATATACTGATGTGATACCTGGTCATGTGTAATATATTGATGTGATACCTGGTCATGTGTAATATACTGATGTGATACCTGGTCATGTGTAATATACTTTGATGTGATACATGGTACCTGGTCATGTGTAATATACTGATGTGATACCTGGTCATGTGTAATATATAACTGATGTGATACCTGGTCATGTGTAATATACTGATGTGATACCTGGTCATGTGTAATATATACTGATGTGATACCTGGTCATGTGTAATATATACTGATGTGATACCTGGTCATGTGTAATATACTGATGTGATACCTGGTGTCCTGGTCTGTGTAATATACTGATGTGATACCTGGTCATGTGTAATATACTGATGTGATACCTGGTCATGTTACTGATGTGATACCTGGTCATGTGTAATATACTGATGTGATACCTGGTCATGTGTAATATATAACTGATGTGATACCTGGTCTGTGTAATATATACTGATGTGATACCTGGTCATGTGTAATATACTGATGTGATACCTGGTCATGTGTAATATACTGATGTGATACCTGGTCCTGTGTAATATACTGATGTGATACCTGGTCATGTGTAATATACTGATGTGATACCTGGTTCGTGTGTAATATATACTGATGTGATACCTGGTCATGTGTAATATACTGATGTGATACCTGGTCATGTGTAATATACTGATGTGATACCTGGTCATGTGTAATATACTGATGTAATATACTGATGTGATACCTGGTCATGTGTAATATATACTGATGTGATACCTGGTCATGTGTAATATATACTGATGTGATACCTGGTCCTGTGTAATATATCTGATGTGATACCTGGTCATGTGTAATATACTGATGTGATACCTGGTCATGTGTAATATACTGATGTGATACCTGGTCCTGTGTAATATATACTGATGTGATACCTGGTCATGTTTGTAATATACTGATGTGATACCTGGTCATGTGTAATATACTGATGTGATACCTGGTCTGTGTAATATACTGATGTGATACCTGGTCATGTGTAATATACTGATGTGATACCTGGTCATGTGTAATATATTGATGTGATACCTGGTCATGTGTAATATACTGATGTGATACCTGGTCTGTGTATATATGTGTATATACTGATGTGTACCTGGTTGTGTGTAATATACTGATGTGATACCTGGTCATGTGTAATATACTGATGTGATACCTGGTCATGTGTAATATACTGATGTGATACCTGGTCATGTGTAATATACTGATGTGATACCTGGTCATGTGTAATATATACTGATGTGATACCTGGTCCTGTGTAATATACTGATGTGATACCTGGTCATGTGTAATATACTGATGTGATACCTGGTCCTGTCTGTGTAATATATCTGATGTGATACCTGGTCATGTGTAATATATCTGATGTGATACCTGGTTCTGTGTAATATACTGATGTGATACCTGGTCCTGTGTAATATATCTGATGTGATACCTGGTCATGTGTAATATACTGATGTGATACCTGGTCATGTGTAATATACTGATGTGATACCTGGTCATGTGTAATATAACTGATGTGATACCTGGTCTGTGTTAATATACTGATGTGATACCTGGTCATGTGTAATATATACTGATGTGATACCTGGTCCTGTGTAATATACTGATGTGATACCTGGTCATGTGTAATATACTGATGTGATACCTGGTCATGTGTAATATACTGATGTGATACCTGGTCATGTGTAATATACTGATGTGATACCTGGTCATGTGTAATATATACTGATGTGATACCTGGTCATGTGTAATATACTGATGTGATACCTGGTCATGTGTAATATACTGATGTGATACCTGGTCATGTGTAATATATACTGATGTGATACCTGGTCATGTGTAATATACTGATGTGATACCTGGTCATGTGTAATATACTGATGTGTGATACCTGGTCATGTGTAATATATCTGATGTGATACCTGGTCATGTGTAATATATTGTGTTCTGTGTAATATAACTGATGTGATACCTGGTCTGTGTAATATACTGATGTGATACCTGGTCATGTGTAATATACTGATGTGATACCTGGTCATGTGTAATATATCTGATGTGATACCTGGTCCTGTGTAATATACTGATGTGATACCTGGTCATGTGAATATACTGATGTGATACCTGGTCATGTGTAATATACTGATGTGATACCTGGTCATGTGTAATATACTGATGTGATACCTGGTCATGTGTAATATACTGATGTGATACCTGGTCATGTGTAATATATACTGATGTGATACCTGGTCATGTGTAATATATTGATGTGATACCTGGTCCTGTGTAATATACTGATGTGATACCTGGTCATGTGTAATATACTGATGTGATACCTGGTCATGTGTAATATACTGATGTGATACCTGGTCATGTGTAATATATCTGATGTGATACCTGGTCATGTGTAATATACTGAGTTGTCTGATGTGATACCTGGTCTGTGTAATATACTGATGTGATACCTGGTCATGTGTAATATATTGATGTGATACCTGGTCCTGTGTAATATATCTGATGTGATACCTGGTCATGTGTAATATACTGATGTGATATACTGATGTGTGGTCATGTGTAATATACTGATGTGATACCTGGTCATGTGTAATATACTGATGTGATACCTGGTCATGTGTAATATACTGATGTGATACCTGGTCATGTGTAATATACTGATGTTGATACCTGGTCATGTGTAATATATACTGATGTGATACCTGGTCATGTGTAATATATCTGATGTGATACCTGGTCGTGTGTAATACACTGATGTGATACCTGGTCATGTGTAATATACTGATGTGATACCTGGTCATGTGTAATATATCTGATGTGATACCTGGTCATGTGTAATATACTGATGTGATACCTGGTCATGTGTAATATATCTGATGTGATACCTGGTCCTGTGTAATATACTGATGTGATACCTGGTCATGTGTAATATACTGATGTGTAATATATACTGATGTGATACCTGGTCATGTGTAATATACTGATGTGATACCTGGTCATGTGTAATATACTGATGTGATACCTGGTCATGTGTAATATATATTCTGATGTGATACCTGGTCATGTGTAATATACTGATGTGATACCTGGTCATGTGTAATATAACTGATGTGATACCTGGTCATGTGTAATATATCTGATGTGATACCTGGCCTTGTGATATATACTGATGTGATACCTGGTCATGTGTAATATACTGATGTGATACCTGGTCATGTGTAATATACTGATGTGATACCTGGTCCTGTGTAATATACTGATGTGATACCTGGTCATGTGTAATATATACTGATGTGATACCTGGTCCTGTGTAATATACTGATGTGATACCTGGTCATGTGTAATATACTGATGTGATACCTGGTCATGTGTAATATATACTGATGTGATACCTGGTCATGTGTAATATACTGATGTGATACCTGGTCATGTGTAATATACTGATGTGATACCTGGTTCTGTGTAATATATACTGATGTGATACCTGGTCTCTGTGTAATATACTGATGTGATACCTGGTCCTGTGTAATATACTGATGTGATACCTGGTCCTGTGTAATATATTTGATGTGATACCTGGTCTGTGTAATATACTGATGTGATACCTGGTCATGTGTAATATACTGATGTGATACCTGGTCATGTGTAATATACTGATGTGATACCTGGTCCTGTGTAATATACTGATGTGATACCTGGTCATGTGTAATATACTGATGTGATACCTGGTCCTGTGTAATATACTGATGTGATACCTGGTCATGTGTAATATACTGATGTGATACCTGGTCATGTGTAATATACTGATGTGATACCTGGTCATGTGTAATATATCTGATGTGATACCTGGTCATGTGTAATATACTGATGTGATACCTGGTCATGTGTAATATACTGATGTGATACCTGGTCATGTGTAATATACTGATGTGATACCTGGTCCTGTGTAATATACTGGTATGTGATACCTTGGTCATGTGTAATATACTGATGTGATACCTGGTCATGTGTAATATACTGATGTGATACCTGGTCATGTGTAATATATACTGATGTGATACCTGGTCCTGTGTAATATACTGATGTGATACCTGGTCATGTGTAATATACTGATGTGATACCTGGTTCTGTGTAATATACTGATGTGATACCTGGTCATGTGTAATATACTGATGTGATACCTGGTCATGTGTAATATATACTGATGTGATACCTGGTCATGTGTAATATACTGATGTGATACCTGGTCATGTGTAATATATTGATGTGATACCTGGTCATGTGTAATATACTGATGTGATACCTGGTCATGTGTAATATATACTGATGTGATACCTGGTCCTGTGTAATATACTGATGTGATACCTGGTCATGTGTAATATATCTGATGTGATACCTGGTCCTGTGTAATATACTGATGTGATACCTGGTCATGTGTAATATACTGATGTGATACCTGGTCATGTGTAATATACTGATGTGATACCTGGTCATGTGTAATATATACTGATGTGATACCTGGTCATGTGTAATATACTGATGTGATACCTGGTCATGTGTAATATACTGATGTGATACCTGGTCCTGTGTAATATACTGATGTGATACCTGGTCATGTGTAATATATACTGATGTGATACCTGGTCATGTGTAATATACTGATGTGATCCTTGCTCGTGTAATATACTGATGTGATACCTGGTCCTGTGTATTACTTTCTGGTCATGTGTAATATACTGATGTGATACCTGGTCATGTGTAATATACTGATGTGTGATACCTGGTCATGTGTAATATACTGATGTGATACCTGGTCCTGTGTAATATACTGATGTGATACCTGGTTCTGTGTAATATACTGATGTGATACCTGGTCATGTGTAATATACTGATGTGATACCTGGTCATGTGTAATATATTTATCCTGATGTGATACCTGGTCATGTGTAATATACTGATGTGATACCTGGTCTGTGTAATATACTGTGTTCCTGGTCATGTTTTACTGATGTGATACCTGGTCCTGTGTAATATACTGATGTGATACCTGGTCCTGTGTAATATACTGATGTGATACCTGGTCATGTGTAATATACTGATGTGATACCTGGTCCTGTGTAATATACTGATGTGATACCTGGTCCTGTGTAATATATCTGATGTGATACCTGGTCATGTGTAATATACTGATGTGATACCTGGTCATGTGTAATATACTGATGTGATACCTGGTCATGTGTAATATACTGATGTGATACCTGGTCATGTGTAATATACTGATGTGATACCTGGTCATGTGTAATATATCTGATGTGATACCTGGTCATGTGTAATATACTGATGTGATACCTGGTCCTGTGTAATATACTGATGTGATACCTGGTCATGTGTAATATATCTGATGTGATACCTGGTCATGTGTAATATACTGATGTGATACCTGGTTCCTGTGTAATATATACTGATGTGATACCTGGTCATGTGTAATATACTGATGTGATACCTGGTCATGTGTAATATACTGTATGTTGATACCTGGTTCTGTGTAATATACTGATGTGATACCTGGTCCTGTGTAATTTTATACTGATGTGATACCTGGTCCTGTGTAATATATACTGATGTGATACCTGGTCCTGTGTAATATACTGATGTGATACCTGGTCCTGTGTAATATACTGATGTGATACCTGGTCATGTGTAATATACTGATGTGATACCTGGTCATGTGTAATATACTGATGTGATACCTGGTCTGTGTAATATACTGATGTGATACCTGGTCATGGTAATATATCTGATGTGATACCTGGTCTGTGTAATATACTGATGTTCTGTAATATACTGATGTGATACCTGGTCATGTGTAATATATCTGATGTGATACCTGGTCATGTGTAATATACTGATGTGATACCTGGTCCTGTGTAATATATCTGATGTGATACCTGGTCCTGTGTAATATATCTGATGTGATACCTGGTCATGTGTAATATATCTGATGTGATACCTGGTCATGTGTAATATACTGATGTGATACCTGGTCATGTGTAATATACTGATGTGATACCTGGTCCTGTGTAATATACTGATGTGATACCTGGTCCTGTGTAATATACTGATGTGATACCTGGTCATGTGTAATATACTGATGTGATACCTGGTCCTGTGTAATATATTGATGTGATACCTGGTCATGTGTAATATACTGATGTGATACCTGGTTGTGTTATATTCTGATGTGATACCTGGTCCTGTGTAATATATCTGATGTGATACCTGGTCTTTGTAATATACTGATGTGATACCTGGTCCTGTGTAATATACTGATGTGATACCTGGTCCTGTGTAATATACTGATGTGATACCTGGTCATGTGTAATATATCTGATGTGATACCTGGTCATGTGTAATATACTGATGTGATACCTGGTCATGTGTAATATACTGATGTGATACCTGATCTGTGTAATATATCTGATGTGATACCTGGTCATGTGTAATATACTGATGTGATACCTGGTCATGTGTAATATACTGATGTGATACCTGGTCATGTGTAATATACTGATGTGATACCTGGTCCTGTGTAATATATCTGATGTGATACCTGGTTCTGTGTAATATATACTGATGTGATACCTGGTTCTGTGTAATATATGATGTGATACCTGGTCTGTGTAATATACTGATGTGATACCTGGTCCTGTGTAATATACTGATGTGATACCTGGTCATGTGTAATATACTGATGTGATACCTGGTCCTGTGTAATATACCTGATGTGATACCTGGTCCTGTGTAATATATCTGATGTGATACCTGGTCATGTGTAATATACTGATGTGATACCTGGTTCTGTGTAATATATCTGATGTGATACCTGGTCCTGTGTAATATACTGATGTGATACCTGGTCTGTGTAATATACTGATGTGATACCTGGTTCTGTGTAATATACTGATGTGATACCTGGTCCTGTGTATTATATACCTTTGATGTGATACCTGGTCCTGTGTAATATACTGATGTGATACCTGGTATGTGTAATATACTGATGTATACCTGGTTCTGTGTAATATATTGATGTGATACCTTTCTGTGTAATATATTGATGTGTACCTGATGTGTAATATAC